>SJYC01057003.1:0-11469 GCA_006408675.1 Madoqua kirkii
CAGCATAACGATTTGACTTACATCATAAAATTACTATTACAGTTAAGTTTGGTGAACATCCATCATCCCATTAATACAAAATTTAAGAAATAGAAAATCCCCTAGGATTTGCTTTCTTAACAACTTTCATATAAAACATACAGCAGTGTTACAATCAATCATGTTAAAAGGTAAGACGCCCTTATCATGTTGTACATTTTGTACATGTACATGTTGTACACTTAAAGTACTTATATAGTATACTTATAGTATACTATAAGTACTATATAGTATGTAAGTACTGTATCCATAGTACTTATTTACCTTGTTACTGGGAGTTTGCACCTTTTGACTATATTCATCTGATTTCCCTGCCTTTCAGTTCTTCCCAAGAAATGTAATCTCTTTTTCTGTGAGTTTATTTTTGAAGTATAATCACCTACAACACTATGTTAATTTCTACTATACAACATAGTGATTCAGTATTTCCATACATTTCAAAATGGTCACTGTGGTAAATCTAGTTACAATCAAGACCAAAATCTACTTCCAAATTCTGGTTTTCTCTCTTATTGGCTTGAACCAAGCTTCTTAATTTTTCTGTGCCTGTTTTCTCACCTATGAAAGTGAGAATGATAATAACTCCTCTTGCATTGTTGTTGGAAGAATTAAATGAGGTAATATTTGTAATAGCTATCAGTTCTTAATATATAGGAAGGCTCAAAAAAAATTGGTGTTTATTTTTCCTAGTTGAACAAAATTTCCCAAAGGAAAATTAGTTATTGGTTTGTGTAATTAGAACTGTCAGAGTTGATCCATGTGCCTCTAAAAGGTATTGTCAGATCATGGCAAATTTAATATAACAAGCATAAGAAATGTGAGCAGTGTCACAGATGCGGGATTAAGGTAAAAGTTTCCAGGCTAATATGAAATTAAAAAAAAAAAAAAGTATGTTACCTAGGCTGTATTTTCCCTTTCTTTTATGTAATTGTAATTTTCCACCCATTGTGACCTTGACTGAGAAGAGAAAACACTGAGCAGTCTACCAGACCAAAGCATTTCCTTTCCTTATTTCTAGGCCTTCATGCAAAGTTTTCTTTGCTGCGGATCCCATCAAAATAGTGCGAGCCCAGCAGCAGTACATGTTTGACGAGAAAGGTGACCAGTACTTGGATTGCATCAACAACGTTGCCCATGGTAATGTGCTGTCTTTGTTGTGCCTTGAAGGATACGTTTATGGATTAAGGCAGCCTTGGCACTGTTAATATTTGTCCCAGGATTTGCAGTTCCTCAGCTGAACAGGGCCCTTAGTCCTAGGCTGGGAAAAGCTAGAACAAAATGTGGGAGCGGAACAGGATCAACTTTTTCTTTTTTTGCTTCAGAATCTGCCTCACTTCCCAAGCATTTCGAATTGTAACTCATTTTGAGGACTTTTGTCTTTTAAATTTTAGTGGGACACTGCCACCCAGAAGTGGTCAAAGCTGCCCAGAAACAGATGGAACTACTAAATACAAATTCTCGATTCCTCCACGACAACATTGTTGAGTATGCCAAGCGCCTCTCAGCAACCCTGCCGGACAGACTCTCTGTTTGCTATTTTACAAATTCAGGGTAGGTTTCAAGGTTTTTCCAGCCATCCCCATTCCCATGAATCTCCTTGTTTCCTCTCTCTCACGTCTTTTCTATTTTGATTGCTGGTGGAGGAGGAATATCTAAACGGGTTTCCTGAGACTTACTAATGATGCTGCATAGGGGACCTGACCTCCTGGTCTTTCACTTGGGCCCACCAGTTCCTTGTAGATAAGATACCTGACATCGTGTTCCAAGGCTCTTGATGCAGCCAGTAACTGAAGTCCCATGATTAACATGTGCGTGTCACTCAAGACTCTTTACTACCAGGCTTCTTTGGTGATAGATGGGGAAGGTGCACCAGTAGGGATCCCTAAACATTTCCCCAGCACAAACACAAAGGAGGAAGGAATAAATTCAAGTGAATAGATGTGTTACAACTTTTAAATTCTGTAAATTCAAATGATTGTATCCCATTCTGTTGAATATTATGCAGCATTTTAAAAAGTATGTTTTGGGGAGAACTCCCTGGCTGCCCAGTGGTTAGGACTTCAAGCCTCCACTTCAGAGAGCCTGGGTTTGATTCTTGGTCAGGGAACTAAGATCCCAGAAGCTGGGAAGTGCAGCAAAAATTTTTAAAAATGTATGTTTTTGAAAATACATGTTTAAAGACAGGTGAAAAGCTTACCTATTGGGAGGAAAGCTGTCTATACAGCACAAACTCATTTTTAAAATTATATATATGTGTATATACATATACTAAAACTACAAGGGATTCTGTGATTCCTTTTCTTTCTGGCCATGCCTGAGGCTTATGGAATCTGAGTTCCCCACCAGGAATTGAACCCAGCCCCCTGCAGTAGAAACTCGGAGTCCTAACCATCAGACTGCCCGGGGAGTTCCACACTTGTCTTTCCAATAAAATCCAATTTATAACCAGAAAATTGTTCTTTTTTTTTTTTTTTGTAAAGAATTAAGACATTTTAGGATCTAATTTGTTGTTGTAAAGCATTCTTGCCTTTAATGAATTAAATGACATAGAATTTGACTTTCCCTTCCAAAGAATCCTATGCTGTCAAAGAATGATTAGCCTTAAAGAGGACTGTCACCAAAGGCTGGAGGTGACAGAGCCTGGAGTAGTGTTAATACAAAGAACATTCTTGAAGTCAACCAAGCTCCCATCAACACTGGGGCTACCTCTTCTTAGCCGTGAGAACTTATCCTTGTTACTTAACCTCTCTGAGGCTTCACCCATAAAAAGATGACAACACTTGCCTTGAAGAGTAGTTAGGAGAATCAATATAAGTAAAAGAGTATACTTGGCACATGATAAACATGCCACAAATGATTACTTTTCCACCTGTGTCTGAGTAGTATATCTAGACTCTGTACAGCAGATAGAAAGATTATGATCTTCATTTTTTAAGGTCTCGTTTATCTGTTGGTCTATTTATTTTTGGCTGCGCTGGGTCTTCGTTGCAGCTTGGACTTTTCTCTAGCTGAAGCGAGCAGGGGCTGCTCTCCAGTTGGGTCGTGTGGGCTTCTCACTTTGCTGGCGTCTCTTGTTGCAGAGCGTGAGCTCTAGGTACACACGCTTCAGCAGTTGCAGCAAGTGGGCTCAGTAGTTGTGGCCCATGGGCTTAGCTGCTCCCTAGCAAGTGGGATGGAGAAGGCAATGGCAACCCGCTCCAGTGTTCTTGCCTGGAGAATCCCAGGGATTGGGGAGCCTGGTGGGCTGCCATCTCTGGGGTCGCTGAGAATCAGACACGACTAAAGTGACTTAGCAGCAGCAGCATGTGGGATCTTCCTGGGCCAGGGGTTGAACCCCTGTCTCCTGCACTGGCAGGAGGATTCTTTACCATTGAGCCACCAGGGAAGCCCTGATTTTCATTTTCCAGATAAGAAACTAATCAAGTATTAGGTCAGCACAACACAGTTCAGTGGCCCTCCGGTTAGTGGGATCTTAGACTCCAATTCCTCCCATTGAGGTCACACTTAATATAGGTTTCTTGGGCTTCTCAAAGTTAGTCACCTATAATGTGCTGAACTGGGCCAGAGTTTGAAATGAGCAGAATATCCTTAATTTGTGCTGAGTTTCCTCATGCGTCTCATTCTTTTTTGAAGACATCTGGGGAACTTAGGAGGATGATGTGAGATGGCTGGTTGGGCAAGATTGAGGGGGAAAAGAGGACCTCAACTTATTTATCTGTGCAGTTCTGTGTAGTTGAAATCCTCAACTTTGAAAATAGCATTTCAAAAGATTTTTAAAGAGCTTATGTCACATTGTTCCTCTCTCTCTGCTGTCTTAATAGATCGGAAGCCAATGACTTAGCCTTACGCCTGGCTCGGCAGTTCAGAGGCCACCAAGACGTGATCACTCTTGACCAGTAAGTCTTGGACACGAAACTTCTCAGCAGAAAAGTCCACCAGAGATGAAAACACATTGATCCTATCTACACTAATACCAGAAGTATGTACAGAGGAGGCTGGATGGCACAAGGATTTTTTAATTATTATTATGTTTAAGATTTCGAGGCCAACTCAGGCCTAGAGAACAGTTAATTCTTTCCAAGCACCTGGAGGCTCTTTCAGGTCCTGTGGTCATGGTCTCATGGGTTTTATATGAATTAGAATTTACTTTCACACATTAACTATTTATTGAGCCACTGTAATGTGATTATCCACTGTAATTAATTTAAAAGACAGTAATTTAGAGCAAATTTTGAAGACTACAAACAGCCAAGTTAAAAAAAAAAAAGGTGGTTTTTTTTGGCTACATTGTACAGCATGCAGAATCTTGGTTCCCCCACCAGAAATCAAACCCAGACTTCCTACATTGGAAGCAGAAGTCTTACCCACTGGACCGCCAGAGAAGTCCCAAATTCATTACAATTTGAGCAAGAAGTGTGACAACTTCTATCTTAACTGAGTTTTTTTTTAATTGTTTGTACCTGGCCACCCCACTAATCTCACACACAGAGGGTTGAACTGAACATGCATCTCATTTCTTGCCCATCTATAGGCTTCTCTTGTTTTATGTGTTGGTTGATGTAGTCATTCTCTTTGTTACTGTAGCAAATTATCACAAACAGAGTGGTTTAAGCAACATGAATGTATTCTCTTACAGTTCTGGAGGTCAGATGTCCAAAATGGGCCTCACTGGGCTAAAAGTTAGGTGACGGTAGGGCTGCAATCCTAGAGACTCTAGGGGAAACGTGTTGCCTTGCCTCCAGCTCCTAGAGGCTGCCTGCCTTGCTTGGCTTTGGGCCCCTTCATTCATCTTCAGAGCCAGCCATGCCATCACTCCAGCCTCTGCTTCCATCACATCCCTGTCTCTGACCACCATCCCCCTGCCGCCTTCTTTCCCTTATAAAGACCCTTATAATAACGTTGGACCCTCCAGGATTGTCACTCCGTTTCACGATGCTTAATCACATCTGCAAGGCCCCCTTTGCCATGTAACATATTCTCAGGTTCTGAGGATTAGAACATGGGCATCTTTGGGGAGGGCAGGCATGATGCTGCCTTTCACAGAATGGACACTGTGACTACCCTCTGTGTCCAGCTACCATAGGCAGCACTGCAGTAAGAACCCTCAGACATGTGCCTTTATGGACCTTTCTGAGGATCTCTTAGGAATAAGCACCCAGAAACAGGATCGCCAGGCCATAGGGGTACTGTAAACATTATTGATTTGACTAAATGCTGCCAGGTCGGTCTCCAGAGTGGTTGAAACACTCTACCCACTGCATGAAATGTTCCATTTCCCCATATCCTGGGCAAAGCCTGAGAGTATTGTACCTTTTTTTCCTTTAATAGTTTCTGGTCTAATAAGTATAAAATAATACCAATGTTGTTTTTATTTGCAATTTTCTAATTATGAGATTGAGTATCTCTTCATATACTTATTATATATTTGTGATTCCCCTTCTGAGAATTAGTTTCACTGGTGGCTCAGATGGTAAAGAATCTGCCTGCAATGAGAGAGGCCAGGTTCAATCCCTGGATTGGGAAGAGCCCTTGGAGAAAGAAATGGCAACCCACTCCAGTATTCTTGCCTATAGAATCCCCTGGATAGAGGAGCCGGCAGGCTACAGTCCATGGGGTTGCAAAGAGTCAGACACACCTAAGCGACTGACCCACTTTTTTTCTGAGAATTATCTGCTTATATTCTTTACCCAGTTTTTCTCTTGGGATTCCCATCCTTGTTTTTGTGGTTGTATGCATAGACGGGATCAGAGGCTCTCAATTTAGACTGTGTTTTACAAATACCTGGGGAAATGTTCTTTTTATAGTGCCAGTGTCCAGGCCTCACCCCAGACCAGTTAAAGAGATTCTCTAGAGGCAGAGTCCAAGAAAGGAAGTTTCCCAAGTGATTCTTTATGTAAACAGACCATTTTGGAAGTTAGCCTCTTTTATTTGAGACATTACACGTATTTTTTCCCAATCTATCACCTGCCTTTTAACTTTGTCCATGGCAGCCATCTACCAAAAAAATTTTGATTGAATCATATGGCAAAACCAATACAGTATTGTAAAGTAAAATAAAACAAATTTTTTGATTGAATCAAAGAGTTTGCCTTTTCATCCTATGGTTTTGTTTTCTAAGTTTTGTTAAAATCTTTCCCCCTATACATACCCATCACCATCCCTCAGATCACAAAGATGCTCTTCATTTTCTTCTACTATGTGTGTATCTCACCCTCAGTTAACTCCACCTAGAGGCCACTGTGCTGCCATTTACGTATGGCTGAGCTTGCTTCTGTCCCAGTCGTAACTTTGTTCTTATTTCAATACTATACTAATTTCATTGCTCTTGCTTTGGAGGATGTTTTAATGTACGGTAGAGGAAGTACACCATCTTTGCTTTGTCTATTCATGGGCCTTTTATAATTTCCAGAGAGAGACAGCGGAGAAGGCAGTGGCACCCCACTCCAGTACTCTTACCTAGAAAATCCCATGGATGGAGGAGCCTGCTGGGCTGCAGTCCATGGGGTCACTAACGGTCGGACAGGACTGAGTGACTTCCCTTTCACTTTTCACTTTCGTGCATTGGAGAAGGAAATGGCAGCTCACTCCAGTGTTCTTGCCTGGAGAATCCCAGGGATGGGGAAGCCTGGTGGGCTGTCATCTATAGGGTCACACAGAGTCAGATACGGCTGAAGTGACTTAGCAGAGAGAGACAGAGCCTGTTAGGTGCTGGCACAGAATGAGAGATATCAACATTTGATCTACTGTGTGTGTACATGTGCTCAGACACTTCATCATGTCCGACTCTTTGCAACCCCATGGAGATTCTCCAGATAAGAATACTGGAGTAGGTTGCCATTTCCTCCTCCAGGGGATCTTCCCAACCCAGGGATCAAACCTCTGTCTCTTAATGTCTCCTGCATTAACAGGCAGATTCTTTACCACTAGCACCACCTGGAAGCCCTTATAATTTCCAGTCTCCTGCTTATATATATCTTGGAAGAAAAATACATTCAGGGGAATATCATAGCCACCTGTATTTTAAGTGAAAGAAAGGAATTTCACAACCTTAGGAAGAACTAAGGTTGATCACCTCTCAACCTTAGTTCTTTTTGAAAAAACCTCCTATTCCTTACCAACTTGCATTTGTTCAAAATATGCTATTAGATATCCTTTAGAAACCATCCTAAACAGAAACACAGCCCATTTTATGATATAAATTTGTTTTTAAAATTTACTAGACTATAACTATTAAATACATTTAAAGAATATGTACATCTGATATTTCTCATGAAACTATAGAAAATAATATTTTACACTTAATCTAATTTAGCAGAGCTAATACAATCCAAAGAAATTAAGTTTTTTTCTGGCTAAAAACTGCCTACAGGAATACATACTTGGCTTTCTATGTGTTTTATTGCCTGAATCAGGAGAGCTGGACAAATTAATGGCCAGTCCTACCATGAAAAATTGGATTCCATATAGTTAAGTCTGGCACCAATGTTGAGATTCTCCCTGGATGATACAGAATACTATTTTTCATATCCTGAAAGAGCATCCTTCTTTGAATGACGTTGGTTACCGTTCCTTTTTGTTTTAGTGCTTACCACGGTCACCTGTCATCTTTAATTGAGATCAGTCCATATAAATTTCAAAAGGGCAAAGATATCAAGAAAGAATTTGTGCATGTGGTAAGTATCTTGGAATTCAAGAATCAGAATGTTACTACTGGAAGAGTGCCCAGTGATAATCCAGACCAATCTTGCACCGAAATGAAACCATGAAAAATGAAACTAAGATATAGAGCTGTTATATGATTTGCTAAAAGTCAGAGAGCTAGTTAATGACAAGATGTGGGTTAAAATCCATTGATGAGTACCATACAAATCAGTATAGTGGTAGTAACAGCTGTTATTCACAGCTCTTGTTTTATTTTTCTTGCCCCTGGATCTTCAATTACTTTTTCTATCAGTGAAGCCAATTTGAAATTCAGAGTTGCATCAGGTGTGTATGACTGTCTTAAAATTACTCTATGCTAGATTATTATGTAAATTTATTAAGTCAAATAAATATTAAATGAAAGAAAATAAAGAAAAAAGTTGTTAAGCAGTAAAATTCATTTGGCTTAATTAAGGATCAGTGGACTTTTTTAAGAGAATCATGAATACATTCTTTCAAAATTTTAAGATCTGAAATTACTACTAAAGCATTCTGAATTTTTGAATGATTACAATTTGCTATATAGTTGGCAAGTGCTGGTTTATTTTCTTCTTTTTAAAAAATATTTCTTGGCCTCACCAAACAGCATATAGGATCTTAGTTCCCCTACCAAAGATCAAACCCACACCTCCTGCTTTGGAAGCTCAGAGTCTTAACCACTGGACTACCAAGGAGGTCCCTATTTTTGACATAAAATGGTTAATACAGTTTCCATTCATTGAAATTTTCAAATAACATAGTCACATTTGTTGTTTGAATTTACCCCTTATGTGATCAGAGATGCAATTTTGACTTCCAAGGGCCTAGAAGTAAATCCAAGCTCCTGTTCACAATGCAAAGATTTCAAGTGTCACTGAATTCAGAAATGTTAAGGAAAAAGAGCAGAAGAACATCGAGTCACATAAATCCATAGGTCACCTTTCTACTATGCTCTTGTGGGGAAATACCCTTTCTTAAAAGCTCATTTGTCCAGGAGAAAGATCATGAGAAAATGTCTTGATGTTTTCAGGCACCAGCTCCAGATACTTACAGAGGAAAATACAGAGAAGACCATGCAGATCCAGCCGTGCTTATGCAGATGAAGTGAAGAAAATTATTGACGAAGCTCATAACAGCGGAAGAAAGGTTTGTATTTACAGCTTTGGAAACACGTTAACCTCTTTCATAAAATAGATTGACATCGTCATGATACACTAGAGATGTGGAAAAGGATTAGGTGGCAAATCCTCTCTGTTCTTCTCTGGTTACATTTTCACTTAGTTCATATATTAAAAAATGCATTATTGTAGTCATGCCTCTAAGACTTTTTATTTATCCTGGAAATGTAATTACTGTACCTGTTTCAGAACTGGTGGTCTAATTCTAACCTTCCCAGTGGGATGCAGACTCTGGTGCAAAGGGATAGGAGGAGAGAATTAAGAAAGGTGATAGCCCATGGACAGGCCATTCCAAATGAGAGTAACATGAGGGGCGAACATAAGGTGAAAGGAGAGGACGAGGCAGGGTAGCCCCAGGGCCTCGGGATCAATGCAGGCTCCTGGACCCTGGGAGCCTTGGCCTTCCCTAGGATTGGTTCAGCTTTCCTGAAGGTGCTGAGCCTGGGTAAGACCAGGCAGGAAAATGCTCTTCCAATCTGTGTCTGCACTTTTGTTTTTAAATCTTCATGGAATTTATTACAATATTTCTTCTGTTTCATGTTTTGGTGTTTTGTTTTATTTGGCTGAAAAGCATGTGGAATAGGCTCACTCCCTGTATTGAAAGGTGAAGTCCCAGCCCCTGGACTGCCAGGGACATCCCGGGGTCTGCATTTCTAAAACAAACCAAAGTCCTACCGAGTAGGAAGAGCTTTCGTTTTCTCAGCCTTCACCCTACTCTCTTCTATCTTCAGCCTGATGTTAAATTCTCAACCCCCATAGGGGTTACTTACATGGAGCTTTAATGTGATTTGACATATGCTTTGCCTTTAAATTGATTTATGGCATATATATGGCAATTAAAAAAACTTTTTAATTGAGAGAAAAATGAAAACTTTGTGTTTTCCAGTTCAAGTATTTTTTTCTTAATGACTGGAGAGTTGTTTGCCTTTCTAGCTATTTTCTTCTTTTTCTTCCCAACCCATTCATTTTTCATATCTTAAAAGAGGTAGTCTAGAGTAGAACCTTGGTTCCCTTGTTTATTTGTTTTTAATTGAAGTATAGTTGATGGTTTGACTTCTTATCTCATACTGTTTCCATGCTTCCTCTTAATTTAGTGATTTTTTTCTTCTGCTTTCTTAGCCTCTAGAACATTTCCTCTGCAGTTCTATGGTGAATTGCTTGTGTTGGTTAAGTTGTAAGCCTGGTTCAGGACAAGAACCAGAAAGAGAGCACAGTAACTAAGGTCTGTGACCACAAGTCACCTTCTCACCTCCCTGGTGCAAATTCCAGTCCTAATTCAACAAGTTGAGTAAATAGGCATTACAGTGATATGTTTGGAACCTGGGTAATTTTGTAGAGGCTCATATCAAAGACTGATCAAGATATCAGTCTTATTCAGTTGACCCTAATGCAAACACTGCATTTAAATTAATTATGGAGAGATGGAAGGCACCTTTTCCACCATTTCTAGTGGTAGATTCATAAGAAACCTAAAATTTCAGAAACTAATGTTTCAGATCACTTGTTTTTCCAGCATGAACATCTTTTCTTTTTAATCAAATGGCCAGTTTGCCTCTTGCCAGGGGTCCATTCCCAACCATGTTTAAATCACCCACTCTATAAGAAGTCCTCTTTTTTTTTTTAGGGGGTACGGGAGGGGGACCGAATGGACTTTGACCCCATCTTCTCTTGTATAGATTGCTGCCTTTATTGCTGAATCCATGCAGAGTTGTGGCGGACAAATAATTCCTCCAGCAGGCTACTTCCAGAAAGTGGCAGAGTATGTACTTGGGCATCTTTGGTCAAACTGAAGGAACTGTGACAGTTCCGCAGGGTCATCTGGTTGCTGGCGAAGTATGGAAGTACTTCCCATTGTTGTTTAGTAGCTGAGTCATGTCAAACATTTTTGCGACCAACTGTAGCCCACCAAGCTCCTCTGTCCATGGGATTTCCCAGGCAAGAATCCTGGAGTGGGTTGTAATTTCCTTCTCTAGGGGATCTTCCCGACCCAGGGATCGAACTCAAGTCTCCTGCACTGGCAGGCAGATTCTTTACCGCTGAGCCACCAGGGACTAGATGGTAAAAAGCCACTTGGGAGTGCCTGCCGCCCAGGACTCCTGGAACTCCTCACCTTCCAAGATCCCAGCTAATAAAGGATTTGCACACAGTCTAGCTAGGGGGTCCTTGGGGGCTCTGCCCCACTTTACCCACCTGGCATCCTCTCTGATTGACTGATGTCCAAGCTTTGCAGATTAGCAAATAGTTGAAGATTAACTCTGCTAACATTACTTTTTGTTCACTTTTTTCTCTTGCCACTTAAAATACTGCAGTAGAGCTTACTTTAAGCAGCACAAACCCAAACAGCATAAGCTATATCTTATCTGGAAATGACGTGGTTATATTTCAAAGTCAATGACATCACATAGATGTCATTGGGGATTTGAACACTGAAATGTTTTTAGCAAAGATTACAGACTTCAGGTTAACACCATTCTTTTTAAGTCCTTGATAATCCATATCTTGAAGGGAGGATATGGGGGCTCTCAGTGACCTGAGGGCATCATGCTGCCCTTTTGCTTTTCAGATATGTCCG
>SJYC01057004.1:0-18550 GCA_006408675.1 Madoqua kirkii
AGACACTTCATCATGTCCGACTCTTTGCAACCCCATGGAGATTCTCCAGATAAGAATACTGGAGTAGGTTGCCATTTCCTCCTCCAGGGGATCTTCCCAACCCAGGGATCAAACCTCTGTCTCTTAATGTCTCCTGCATTAACAGGCAGATTCTTTACCACTAGCACCACCTGGAAGCCCTTATAATTTCCAGTCTCCTGCTTATATATATCTTGGAAGAAAAATACATTCAGGGGAATATCATAGCCACCTGTATTTTAAGTGAAAGAAAGGAATTTCACAACCTTAGGAAGAACTAAGGTTGATCACCTCTCAACCTTAGTTCTTTTTGAAAAAACCTCCTATTCCTTACCAACTTGCATTTGTTCAAAATATGCTATTAGATATCCTTTAGAAACCATCCTAAACAGAAACACAGCCCATTTTATGATATAAATTTGTTTTTAAAATTTACTAGACTATAACTATTAAATACATTTAAAGAATATGTACATCTGATATTTCTCATGAAACTATAGAAAATAATATTTTACACTTAATCTAATTTAGCAGAGCTAATACAATCCAAAGAAATTAAGTTTTTTTCTGGCTAAAAACTGCCTACAGGAATACATACTTGGCTTTCTATGTGTTTTATTGCCTGAATCAGGAGAGCTGGACAAATTAATGGCCAGTCCTACCATGAAAAATTGGATTCCATATAGTTAAGTCTGGCACCAATGTTGAGATTCTCCCTGGATGATACAGAATACTATTTTTCATATCCTGAAAGAGCATCCTTCTTTGAATGACGTTGGTTACCGTTCCTTTTTGTTTTAGTGCTTACCACGGTCACCTGTCATCTTTAATTGAGATCAGTCCATATAAATTTCAAAAGGGCAAAGATATCAAGAAAGAATTTGTGCATGTGGTAAGTATCTTGGAATTCAAGAATCAGAATGTTACTACTGGAAGAGTGCCCAGTGATAATCCAGACCAATCTTTGCACCGAAATGAAACCATGAAAAATGAAACTAAGATATAGAGCTGTTATATGATTTGCTAAAAGTCAGAGAGCTAGTTAATGACAAGATGTGGGTTAAAATCCATTGATGAGTACCATACAAATCAGTATAGTGGTAGTAACAGCTGTTATTCACAGCTCTTGTTTTATTTTTCTTGCCCCTGGATCTTCAATTACTTTTTCTATCAGTGAAGCCAATTTGAAATTCAGAGTTGCATCAGGTGTGTATGACTGTCTTAAAATTACTCTATGCTAGATTATTATGTAAATTTATTAAGTCAAATAAATATTAAATGAAAGAAAATAAAGAAAAAA
Source organism: Madoqua kirkii (assembly GCA_006408675.1). NCBI lineage: Eukaryota > Metazoa > Chordata > Mammalia > Artiodactyla > Bovidae > Madoqua > Madoqua kirkii. Next base: position 1,319 of record SJYC01057004.1, read on the forward strand.
GTTGTTAAGCAGTAAAATTCATTTGGCTTAATTAAGGATCAGTGGACTTTTTTAAGAGAATCATGAATACATTCTTTCAAAATTTTAAGATCTGAAATTACTACTAAAGCATTCTGAATTTTTGAATGATTACAATTTGCTATATAGTTGGCAAGTGCTGGTTTATTTTCTTCTTTTTAAAAAATATTTCTTGGCCTCACCAAACAGCATATAGGATCTTAGTTCCCCTACCAAAGATCAAACCCACACCTCCTGCTTTGGAAGCTCAGAGTCTTAACCACTGGACTACCAAGGAGGTCCCTATTTTTGACATAAAATGGTTAATACAGTTTCCATTCATTGAAATTTTCAAATAACATAGTCACATTTGTTGTTTGAATTTACCCCTTATGTGATCAGAGATGCAATTTTGACTTCCAAGGGCCTAGAAGTAAATCCAAGCTCCTGTTCACAATGCAAAGATTTCAAGTGTCACTGAATTCAGAAATGTTAAGGAAAAAGAGCAGAAGAACATCGAGTCACATAAATCCATAGGTCACCTTTCTACTATGCTCTTGTGGGGAAATACCCTTTCTTAAAAGCTCATTTGTCCAGGAGAAAGATCATGAGAAAATGTCTTGATGTTTTCAGGCACCAGCTCCAGATACTTACAGAGGAAAATACAGAGAAGACCATGCAGATCCAGCCAGTGCTTATGCAGATGAAGTGAAGAAAATTATTGACGAAGCTCATAACAGCGGAAGAAAGGTTTGTATTTACAGCTTTGGAAACACGTTAACCTCTTTCATAAAATAGATTGACATCGTCATGATACACTAGAGATGTGGAAAAGGATTAGGTGGCAAATCCTCTCTGTTCTTCTCTGGTTACATTTTCACTTAGTTCATATATTAAAAAATGCATTATTGTAGTCATGCCTCTAAGACTTTTTATTTATCCTGGAAATGTAATTACTGTACCTGTTTCAGAACTGGTGGTCTAATTCTAACCTTCCCAGTGGGATGCAGACTCTGGTGCAAAGGGATAGGAGGAGAGAATTAAGAAAGGTGATAGCCCATGGACAGGCCATTCCAAATGAGAGTAACATGAGGGGCGAACATAAGGTGAAAGGAGAGGACGAGGCAGGGTAGCCCCAGGGCCTCGGGATCAATGCAGGCTCCTGGACCCTGGGAGCCTTGGCCTTCCCTAGGATTGGTTCAGCTTTCCTGAAGGTGCTGAGCCTGGGTAAGACCAGGCAGGAAAATGCTCTTCCAATCTGTGTCTGCACTTTTGTTTTTAAATCTTCATGGAATTTATTACAATATTTCTTCTGTTTCATGTTTTGGTGTTTTGTTTTATTTGGCTGAAAAGCATGTGGAATAGGCTCACTCCCTGTATTGAAAGGTGAAGTCCCAGCCCCTGGACTGCCAGGGACATCCCGGGGTCTGCATTTCTAAAACAAACCAAAGTCCTACCGAGTAGGAAGAGCTTTCGTTTTCTCAGCCTTCACCCTACTCTCTTCTATCTTCAGCCTGATGTTAAATTCTCAACCCCCATAGGGGTTACTTACATGGAGCTTTAATGTGATTTGACATATGCTTTGCCTTTAAATTGATTTATGGCATATATATGGCAATTAAAAAAACTTTTTAATTGAGAGAAAAATGAAAACTTTGTGTTTTCCAGTTCAAGTATTTTTTTCTTAATGACTGGAGAGTTGTTTGCCTTTCTTAGCTATTTTCTTCTTTTTCTTCCCAACCCATTCATTTTTCATATCTTAAAAGAGGTAGTCTAGAGTAGAACCTTGGTTCCCTTGTTTATTTGTTTTTAATTGAAGTATAGTTGATGGTTTGACTTCTTATCTCATACTGTTTCCATGCTTCCTCTTAATTTAGTGATTTTTTTCTTCTGCTTTCTTAGCCTCTAGAACATTTCCTCTGCAGTTCTATGGTGAATTGCTTGTGTTGGTTAAGTTGTAAGCCTGGTTCAGGACAAGAACCAGAAAGAGAGCACAGTAACTAAGGTCTGTGACCACAGGTCACCTTCTCACCTCCCTGGTGCAAATTCCAGTCCTAATTCAACAAGTTGAGTAAATAGGCATTACAGTGATATGTTTGGAACCTGGGTAATTTTGTAGAGGCTCATATCAAAGACTGATCAAGATATCAGTCTTATTCAGTTGACCCTAATGCAAACACTGCATTTAAATTAATTATGGAGAGATGGAAGGCACCTTTTCCACCATTTCTAGTGGTAGATTCATAAGAAACCTAAAATTTCAGAAACTAATGTTTCAGATCACTTGTTTTTCCAGCATGAACATCTTTTCTTTTTAATCAAATGGCCAGTTTGCCTCTTGCCAGGGGTCCATTCCCAACCATGTTTAAATCACCCACTCTATAAGAAGTCCTCTTTTTTTTTTTAGGGGGTACGGGAGGGGGACCGAATGGACTTTGACCCCATCTTCTCTTGTATAGATTGCTGCCTTTATTGCTGAATCCATGCAGAGTTGTGGCGGACAAATAATTCCTCCAGCAGGCTACTTCCAGAAAGTGGCAGAGTATGTACTTGGGCATCTTTGGTCAAACTGAAGGAACTGTGACAGTTCCGCAGGGTCATCTGGTTGCTGGCGAAGTATGGAAGTACTTCCCATTGTTGTTTAGTAGCTGAGTCATGTCAAACATTTTTGCGACCAACTGTAGCCCACCAAGCTCCTCTGTCCATGGGATTTCCCAGGCAAGAATCCTGGAGTGGGTTGTAATTTCCTTCTCTAGGGGATCTTCCCGACCCAGGGATCGAACTCAAGTCTCCTGCACTGGCAGGCAGATTCTTTACCGCTGAGCCACCAGGGACTAGATGGTAAAAAGCCACTTGGGAGTGCCTGCCGCCCAGGACTCCTGGAACTCCTCACCTTCCAAGATCCCAGCTAATAAAGGATTTGCACACAGTCTAGCTAGGGGGTCCTTGGGGGCTCTGCCCCACTTTACCCACCTGGCATCCCTCTGATTGACTGATGTCCAAGCTTTGCAGATTAGCAAATAGTTGAAGATTAACTCTGCTAACATTACTTTTTGTTCACTTTTTTCTCTTGCCACTTAAAATACTGCAGTAGAGCTTACTTTAAGCAGCACAAACCCAAACAGCATAAGCTATATCTTATCTGGAAATGACGTGGTTATATTTCAAAGTCAATGACATCACATAGATGTCATTGGGGATTTGAACACTGAAATGTTTTTAGCAAAGATTACAGACTTCAGGTTAACACCATTCTTTTTAAGTCCTTGATAATCCATATCTTGAAGGGAGGATATGGGGGCTCTCAGTGACCTGAGGGCATCATGCTGCCCTTTTGCTTTTCAGATATGTCCGTGGAGCAGGAGGTGTGTTTATAGCTGATGAAGTTCAAGTAGGCTTTGGCCGAGTTGGGAAACATTTCTGGAGTTTCCAAATGTTTGGCGAAGACTTCGTTCCAGACATAGTCACAATGGGAAAACCAATGGGCAATGGGCACCCAATGGCATGCGTGGTAACAACCAAAGAAATTGCAGAAGCCTTCAGTGCCTCTGGGATGGAGTATTTCAACACGGTAAATTTTGACCTCCCACTTTAATGCTACGAGGGAAAAATACTGTGTGTTCTTACATTTCTTTCCAATGTAATAAAGAATAAATCTCACCGTTGCCAGCTAATGACCCCAGAACTGAAGCCAGACTTTGATCTAACCATATTTTATTCTGTTTGGCACAATCCTCCTTGTATTTTTTCTTGTATCTTTCCCCTTCCTAAAATGTTCCTATTGATTGTTCCAGTGATAGATAGCTGCCCTGGTAAACTCTAGAGGTTATGATATTTCATTAACAGATGATATGATCTTTTTTTGTTTTGTATCACATTTAAATTCCCAAAACACATTTGAAGTGTTTAGATGATTCAGTACTATAAATATTATATGGCTGTCATAGGAGATACTAAATTTATGTCTTTGGGAAATTCTATTTCTTTTATTTTTGCCCCCAAAAGTTGTAACGGTGAGATTTATTCTTTATTCCATTGGAAAGAAATGTAAGTTGTTACAGTTTGTGAAATATGTGTAATAGGACTTGTTGCAGCTAAAAGTCAGAATCAAAATCTAGGAACATAAATTATTTGGAGAAAATGTCATTTTTTGGCTTTTTTTTTTTTCACACAGATATTAAAGTGCTGCAATCCACATCCCTCTAACTAAACCACACTCTGAAATCCTTAATTCCCAACACAATATCTGTGTTTGGTTTGGATGAACTTATAGATTCTCTACTAGTCATTCATTCTAGTTATGTAGCATATATATATAATTTAGAATTATATTCTCAATCCTGAATGAATAGAATCATGCTATATTCTAAACTTAAAAAGCTAATATCACAAGGGCAAATTTTATTGAAATTATATCTTTACTTGCTTAAATATGAGCCAGATTTCTCATAGATCAAGCAACAGCATGAATTCAGCTTGTCTGTTTTCTCATTTATCTTTTTTCTGCAGTATGGAGGAAATCCAGTATCTTCTGCTGTTGGTTTGGCCGTCCTGGATGTAATAAAAAATGAAGACCTTCAAGGAAATGCCACAAGAGTAGGGAATTATCTTGTTGAGTTACTGAATAAGCAGAAGACTAAACATACTTTGATAGGAGACATCAGGTATGTTTATCAAGGAATTCTGGTTATTCATATGTCCAAATGAATATTGGTGATCTTATAAATTTAAAATAAATTATACAAAACCAAATCTAGAAAACACTGAAAAAACATTTTTCATTCAGAAACCAGATATATCACTATTAACTTTGGGGTATATATCTTTCCTGACTTACACTTTTTTTAAAAAAACAATTAAGCCAGGATAATTTCAACAGCTAGAAGATGAAAAGAAGAAACTTAAAGTAACTCTATATGACCTATGAAAAAATAATTTAAATGACATCTAAGAAACATCACTTTTTCATATATGTATTTATCATCATTGATGTCATATGAAACTAAATAGTATAAGGTTGTTTTAAGCCTTTTTTTTTCAATTAATGTGATAAAAAGAAAACTGGATTACAAAAACTAATTTCAGAAACTAAGGAGTCCTGTGGACACTGGATTGGTATCGTGGATTAATTAGAACTAGTAACAACTACCTTTGAAGAGACTCATATTCAGTCAAATCAAACTTGAGTTTGACGACTGTGTTAATTTTTTGTGACAACATGGTGCTTGATAGAGTTTATATCAAGTTTCCTTTCTTTATCCTCCTCAGGGGCGTTGGCCTTTTTATTGGGATTGACTTAGTGAAGGACCATCAGCAAAGGACCCCCGCCACAGCAGAAGCTCAGCACATTATCTACAAGTAAACCACCCCTCACCTGTTTGGTATCTCAGCTTGAATGATGTCCACCCACTTGAATGTTTTTACTTCTCTCTTCTCCCTGAATACAGAAAGTTTAAGACTCTTGCAATTACAAATGTGACTTCTTACATGCATATACTAAATTGCTGTCTGTTCACATCATTCTGAAATCACCTTAGTTATTGCTTGTATGTATTCACATGTATTTCCTGCACTAATTAGGATGAAAGAAAAACGAGTGCTTCTCAGTGCCGACGGACCTCATAGAAACGTACTTAAAATAAAACCACCTATGTGCTTCACAGAGGAAGATGCCAAGTTTATGGTGGAACAACTTGATGGTATACTAACAGGTCTGTCCACAGATCTTTAAATAAGATGCCCCCACACCTCCATCCTGGTCATACATGACCATGCATCTTGCTCTCCATGGTAGAAGTGAAGGAGGGTGGAAATAACTGTATAAACTATCATTTATTTTCACTTTTAAAAAATAATTGCATGTCTTCATTGTACCACAAACCACAGATGTTGCAGCATAAGAGTCTTTGAGCTTTATACCCTGAAAATACTTGAAATGTTGTTAATAAAACTTATAGGGTATAGGTTAACACTTACAGGCTATAGGTTAACAGTTATTTGCTATGCCCTGACTTATTTCACTGTGCACTTCACTTATTGCAGTTTCATTTTTGAGGATTTGTTCATCATTCAGAATTATAGCCTGTCATAGAAATTAATCTTTTGTTGACCTCTGTCAAATAATGAGGTTGGGCTTCCAAGGTGGTGCTAGTGGTTAAGAATTCACCTGCCAGTGTAGGAGACACAAGAGATGCAGGTTTGATCCCTGAATTGGGAAGATCCCCTGAATTAGGAAGTGGCAATCACTTGCCTGGAGAATCCCCATGGACAGAGGAGCCTGGTGGGCTACCATCCATGGGGTCACAAAGAGTTGGACACAATTGAGTGACTGAGCGTACACGTTAAATAATTAGGTTCATTTATTTTTCATAAATTCAGATTAGCTAAGTAAGGGAGCAATGTAGACCCATACTGGAAAACATAAAGCCCTGTCAAATGTTGGAGCTTTTAGGTATATTTTTAAGATTTTACTTCTGTGCTCCCTCTCAGCCTCTTGGGGTTGGGATAAGGCTGATAAGCCAGGAATCAGTGCAGTATACAAAATAGATCATTAATATTGGAAAGTTGAGAGTCAGCCCCAAGTTAGTTGTAATACAGTCACTGTCTGTGGACTAAGAGACGCCCAGACTTGGCCAGCAGTCCCCACACACCTGTTTCCTCTGGTCCCTTGAAGGCCAGGTGGAACAGAGTACATGTTGGGACAAATGTCACTGTTCCTTAAAATGCAGCTCAGAACCTGAACATTTTTAGCAGTGCGGCTGGACAATTCTTTTAACAATGTGAATGAGATGGAGCTAATGCAGGCTGTGTCACACGCAATGGTGAAATGCTGCAAAAAAGTTGAAGAGGAGCAATTTTAAAACACCTGGACCTCTCTATTTTTCTCTAGTAAGAGTATCCCTATAGGTACCAAAATGAGTTTTTTGTTTTTCTTAAGGATTTTTTTAAATGTTTTATGTTTATGTTTTCTTTATGTGTTTTTTTTTTTCCATCTTATCTACTGCATCTTCCTTGATGAAGGTTTAGAAGAAGCCGTTGGAGCTGAAACTGAGAGTGTGATCTCTAAGAATACTCCTTGCAGAAGCAAGGTAAGAGTCACTTGCTTAATATTTAAGGGAAAAGTTTAAAACTGTAGAAATTTAAGAAAAAGGAATGCAAATGTTTTAAAATTGTACAGTGACTTTTAGAATAAACCCACCTTTGCTAGGGTTGGCTTACTGTTGGAATTCTGAGTGCACAATTAAATTCCAAGGCAAGTGTCACGCCACTTGACATCTATAAAAGCAAAGAACCATTTTTACAGGGTCATTCCCATGCTGAAAATAATCATAATAACCCTCAGGCTTGCAAAGAGGGCCTTCAAAATATATAGAGAGAGGATAGCAAATGTCCTGAGCTCCATCCTGTTTTTCTGAGTGATGCTTGACACTGCTTCGAAGTCCCACATCCCACTTCTTAATCAACAAAAGCTTCGGCAGGGTGACTTCAGAATGCCAGTTTGATCCTCCACTGAATTAAAGTAGAAACTTCGACTGGCAGTAGGGCCTGGGAACCGTCTGGCGCTGAGTGGCCTAGTTTCTGCATTTGATACGCTGCCAGCAGAGGGCTTCCCCATTCTCTCCCCAAGCTCCCCAGGCTGTAAGAAAGGGCTCCCCGGGTCGGGAAACAGAAAGGCAAAACCTTGAGAGGCTCTGTTGCATAATTTGTTATTTGTTTATGACTCTGACGCATAAAAGAACCCTCGGTACCTCGAGTCTGCCTGCACATCCAGTGCAGTAGAAAAGTCCTTTTCCTGAGTGAAAAACATGAGGCCCTTTGAATGAGGGCAAATGATTTGCTAACAGGGTGCTTCTGTTTCCTGGTGCAGCATAAACCAGTGCTAGGGACCAGTTCCTCTCTGCTGTGTGAGGGTCTCACGGAGAGTCTGGGGCAGAAGTATGGCTGCCTGAACCTAGCAAGTATTGGAAAGTGCTCAGACCCTCAGTCCTGTCCGACTCTTTGCGACCCCATGGACTGTGGCCCACCAGGCTCCTCTGTCCGTCTTCTGGCAAGAATATTGGAGTGGACTGCCACGCCCTCCTCCAGGGGATCTTACCAACCCAGAAAGTGAACCAGTGTCTCTTCCGTCTCCTTCATTGGCAGGCGGATTCTTTACCACTAGCGCCACCTGGGAAGCCTATAAGCATCGAAAAGGAGCTTATTGAAAAGGGACTGAAGAAAAAGAGAGCTCCCCTACCAGAAATGCCACTGTGGAGTCAGCAAGGTTAGCACGCCTTTCTGAGTTTGGCGTGGACTCCCAGACTTTAGGTTCCATCACATTTCCGGTGTCTATGGAAGGTAGTAATCAGGGTTCGGGAGGAGCAACTCCCTAACACGCGTTCCTGTGTTGTGCTGTGTTGCTTCTGTGTTCTCCCACATGCCGCGTTCCTGCGGAGTTAGCCCTGCGGAGGCTGGAGGCTGGGCGCGTTAGCAGCGGGCTGCCCTCTGGAGTTTGTACGCTTGTCTTACAGATGCCCAAGGAAGTACAGTCAGAAATGCTCAGAGACAGCAGCCTGGAATCCAGAGAAAATCCCAGCCGAAAGAGAAATGGATTGTGCACAGATTCACTGCTCAGCAAGAGGCTCAGGACGTGAGAGATGAGCATTTTACAAGATAAATGTCCGGAGTTACAGAGAATGAGTGCTGATGTCCCTTCTATTAAAGCTCTGTTGTACCCTCTGAATGAAATATTTGCATTTACTCAGAGGTATAAAGTCAATGAGAAGTAAGATTAATCCAAGTGATAATCAAACCATGTCAAACTATTAGTTCAGCACTTAGCCTATTAATTCCTTACTTGAGATTTCTACAAGTACTTCCTTTATTCTACTCAATTTAAGCTTCAGATGAAATATTTATTAAGTTGACAGTTTTACTTCTCATATTTTAATCTTAGACATGACAGAGTAAAGTACAGTAGGTTCCTGAACTTTGGAAACTTAGTGCCTTAAAATATTGTATTCTTTAATGATTTAATTTATAAATATTTATGGCTATAATAAAAGATGATATGAACCAAAAAAATGTTTTATGACTAGAGAAGTATGTACTGTTCTTTGTCGTAGAATCATAGAGCTGGGTGGTAAAGTCAAAAGCCATTTGGGGGAAAATCACGTAGCAGATGTGAAGAAGGGGATGAATAATCTGGACTGCTGATGGGGAACTAGGTCAGTGGTGATCCTCTGGGAATGAGGGCACAGGTGCAGAGGCCAGACAAGTAGACCCGGAAACACTCTTAAACATGGCGCTGGAGCAGTAGCCAAAGCACCACATTCACCTCGGCTCTGGCTAATCGGACCGTCAGCTTGGCAAGTCACTTAGCTGCTAGACGAGAAATTAACTTTGCAAGCAATCCTCTTTTCCTTCTCATCCAGCCTATCACCTATGCACACACTCTGACACGCAGAGGTAACTTCAAGAATCTCTGCCTTACATGTGCAGGTGCCATGAGGCTTGGAGGCTTGTGTGAGTACTAACCTGGAAGAAATTTGACTTTTAGCCTTGACTTATTGTTTCTCAATTGCCCTCCTAACAGTTATTATGCTTTGTGTGCTGGGTTTTTTGAGGAGAAGCGTTCTTTGTTTTGGGGTTGTGCCTCATGACTTGTGGGATCTTAACTGCCCAACCAGGAATTGAACTTGGGCCCTGGTAGTCCAGTACTCTTGCCTGGAGGACCCCATGGACGCAGGAGCCTGGTGGGCTGCAGTCCATGGGGTCCCGAAGAGTCCGACACGACTGAGCGACTTCACTTTCACTCTTCACTTTCATGCATTGGAGAAGGAAATGGCAGCCCACTCCAGTGTTCTTGCCTTGAGAATCCCAGGGATGGGGGAGCCTGGTGGGCTGCTGTCTATGGGGTCGCACAGAGTCAGACACGACTGAAGCGACTTAGAAGCAGCGGCGGCGGCAGCAGTGTGGTAGTGAAAACACAGTGTACTAACCACTGGACCACCAGGGAATTCCCTGTGCATTGCTTTTTGCATATAAAAATGAGTTAAATAATTCTGCTATGGCCATTTCATGATAGCTGGGAAAGATGTTGGGGGAGAAATTAAATGTAAAAAGCTTCCTTTATGAGTTCAGTGTAATAAAATGTTATGAAAATGCAAGGTCTTGTTGTGAAAATAGTTTCGTCTCCTAAATGTATAATTGACTATGGGTCTGAGCTGGATTGCACTGAGATTGATTCCCAGGTGGAGAGGAGAGAGCATAAAGGTCTCTGCGGTTTGCTTCTATAAAACCAAGGTTAATTCCAAGACCGTTAGACCTTTTACAGCACCGGTCAGTACTCCTGGGAACACTCCTTGTGTGCTGAGAAAGTGCTTGTCTCCTTGGAAGAAACTGTTTCTTTCCCTCTCTGCTGCCTTGGCCACCCTGCTCATGTGCCATTATGCCTGTTAGGGTGGCTAATGTCCAAGTGGCTGATGTCAACCGGCCAACTCATTTTGTCTGCTTGGTTGTTCAGCCTTCTTGTTAGTGGATGCTTTTTGGTGGACGTGAACAAGTGATACGGAAAATCTTAACCTGTGGTATTTATTCCATGTATTCATTCATATGCCTCTTCCCAGCACCTCTTTTTGCCACACACTTTCTAATTCTTTCAGGCTCCTGACCAGCCATGCAACCACTCCCCACTGCTCATGATTTCATATGTATCCTGACTTTTCTTTTTCCACACAACGTGGAAGACCGGTGCACCTTTCAAAGTTCTAGCACTGGGAAGATCTTCCCCGGCCGCTGCTTTGCAAGGCCAGCACTGAGTATGCCTCTCACGGGGCCACCATTCACTTTACTGAAGTGACAGATTCCTGATTCTTCATAGGGTTTATCTCCCACCATCTTGAGCAAACATGTCTTCCTGAGGATTTCAGCAGATCAGGTGCCTCTCTTTCTACAGGATGATCCCTTCTTACTAACTGCTCATCAGAGAGTCCCGTCTTCTCTTTAAGGAATTACTTTTACTACGTATTTTTTAATTAATTTTTTAAATTGAAGGATAACTATTTTCTTAAAGCCATCTAATCACTTGGCTTTCATTGTTAATTTCCTTCACATCTATAGCCATTTGTTTTATTGTTGTTGTTATATTTTAACTTTTTCTATATATTTTCCCCAAGTTTTTATTTTGAAAACTTTAAAAACTTTCAGGAAAGTTTCATATATTTCATGTAGCCTTCACTTGGATTCATCAGTTGTTCATATTTTGCTCCACTTACTTTCCTATCTGTGTACCTAGGCATATACTTTTTGGCTTTGGCTAAGCCATTTGGGCCATTGAGAATTTAATTGCTGGCATCCAGGCAATTCACCCTGAATATTTCACTTTATCTTTCCCCAAAACAAGAGCATTCTCCTACAAATCAATTATTATATTAGGGGCATTTAATATTAGTTTATAATAATATTTAATATATAATTGATATTCACATTTTAAACTATGTCAATAATGTCCTTTGTAGCTTTTTTTTTTTTAATTCAGAATTCTTTTTGTCTGAGATGTGCAGCACATCTCAGATGTGAGATTTTAGTTCCCCAACCAGAGATCAAATCCCCTCTGCCTGCGGTGGAAGCACAGAGTCTTCACCACTAGACCATCGGAGAAGTCTCCCAGATTCAGAATTCTATCAAAGATTCTTCATAGCATTTAGTTGTCATCGACTGAGAGACTGTTGGGACATCTGGAGCAGTGTAGATTTGTAGGACACATGGGAGATCGGCAGGTTGTGGGTGTCCCAAGGCAATGGAGATGTGAAGCCAGGGCAGAGCCTCACCGTGGCCCTTCCTGTTTCCTTTCCATCCTGAGCTCGATTGCGTCCTTCCCAGATCACCCTGCCCTGCCTTTGGACACTAAATTCAAAACATTCCCACTCAGGGAAGTCTATTTCCTCTATCTTCTCACCAGTTTTTTCAACCTCAGTCTTTGGGGGAAAGGAATTAACAGTTGCTCAGCATCTGGGTGGGATATGTGTTATTTTCGAGTTGACACCTCAAAGCACACTTCATTGTTTCCTGCTTAAGAGTAGTGTGTGCCTAATATGTAGAATTTTTCAAAAGTTTTTTTTTTGTTTTTGATTTTTTTTCCTGACAGCACAAGCAATCAGTTTTAAAATGCTGTTTACATGTTCAGATACCTAAGTGAAGGATTATGCTTCTCTGTCTCCAAATAAAAGAAAATGTGTTAACAGCCTAACAAACAAATCTCTTCTATGCTTTAAAGTAAGAACCCCTTTGAATGGATGCTTGTGGGACCCCAGACAGACTCATCAGCTTGGTATACCCATCCTCCAACTCCTGAAAGTGAAAGTCACTCAGTCCTGTCTGATTCTCTGAGACCCCTTGGACTGTCGCCCACCAGGCTCCTCTGTCAATGGAATTCTCCAAGTCAGGACACTGGAGTGGGTAGCTGCTTCTTTCTCCAGGGGATCTTCCAGACCCAGAGATCGAACCCAAGTCTCCTGCATTGCAGGTGGATTTTTTACCTTGTGAGTCACTAGGGAAACCCTATTTTTTATTTCTTTCTTTAGGCTGCGTAGGCTCAAGAATGCATGGTCTTCAGAAGCCCTGGGGTATATGGGAATCTTAGTTTCCCGGATCAGAGATGGAACCTATATCCCCTGCAGTGGAAGGGCTGATTCTTAACCACTGGATCATCAGGGAAATCCCTCCTCTGACTACTCTTAAGCAATGGTTGCTGATGGCTCAGGGCTCCCCTTACTCTGGAGAACTACCCTCTATCCAAGGGAGTTGGCTTTCTAGAGTTGTCTGGGAACTTTATCCCCTCTTTGTCCTGCAGCCAACGACTGCCTGATATGGAAGCCCCAAGGAGCTTCTCAGCTCTGCCTTCTTAGGGCAGCAGGCAGGCATCAGTCTCACAGTTGTATTTCCTGAGTTCGAACCCCAGAGAAGGCAGTTCTTTTGGGGCTTCCTTCGTAGCTCAGATGGTAAAAAGTCTGCCTGCAATGCAGGAGACCAGGCTTTGAGTCATAGATTGGGAAGATCCTCTGGAGAAGGAAATGGCAACCCACTCCAGTATTCTTGCCTGGAGAGTCCCAAGAACAGAGGAGCTTAGTGGGACTGCAGTCAGATATGACTGAAGAGACAGCATGCACACACCCTTGCCTGAAGCAGGCTTAACTGTAGGTGGTCATCTGCATTCAGATCTGGCTGGGTTCCGACTATGGGTATCTTTGCTGCCTTCTTTCCAAGACCTCTTGCTTCCCCTTACTTCCCCTTACTTCCTTAACCTACAGCACTACTCCTGACAGAACCTCCAATAATTCACTTGCATTCGAATCCCTGTCTCAGACCCTGCTCCTAGGGAACCTCACCTAAGATAACCTTCAACTAACGGAGAATGTATTAATGTGCTCCTGTTTCAGGATGAAGAACGTGGGAAGACTAGTGAACTCTGTGATCCTGGGCCCTCTTCCACATTTTCTTTTCTTTGAAATGCATTCCTCAGGAGTGTGTGGTACCAGGGCAGTGGAAGATGACTCTGTAAATCCATGGATGATGGTTTAGGTAAAAGCATTTCAGGCAGGAAAGGAAAACCCATATCCAGAGTAACTGTCTCCTAGTAAAATAAGGCACTACCCCTTCCATGTTTGAAGCAGGATAATTTAAGCAACATGTCACCAGACAGCTGGCTGACTCCCTGGGGAACGGTCCCATGTTGGAGGTTGGGTGTTGGCCTCTGCTGTTGGCAGACTGGGCACTCAGGATTGGCTGCAGCCAGATTGCCCTGGGTGAGCGAAAGCCCCTGTTGCTGAATCTCTGAGTAACCTCCATCCCAGTCACCAGGGCACTTTGTTTCCTCATGGACAACCACAAGAGTGTTGAAGTGATTGGATCTGCCCATCCTGGAAAAGCCAGTGTTTCTATAAAAGCAATCTGTACAATCGAAATCCTTTAGAAAAGAGGTATAAATAAAGGAGCAGTTTAGGGACTTTCATGGCAGCTGAGTGATTAAGACTCAGAGCTTTCACTGCCGTGGGCTGGGGTTCAATCCCCAGCTGGGAACTAAGATTCCACAAGCTGCATGGTGTGAGAAAATAAAAAATACAACAAATTGGAAATCCCAAGATAGACATCATAGGTTAAGAGTCTTAGGAATGTCACAGAGCAATATTTTGGGACTAGTGATGAATAAAAGCAAATAATTGAATATACGAAAAGAATGAGTGATTAGTGTTCTCTACCTTCTTTGTTTCTCCTTTTTAAGTTTGCATCCCACCAAGAAGAACATAAGCTGTGTGTGATGTAACAGGGGCCAGTTAAAATCAGGGCGTCCTCAGGGTCTTCTGAAGAAACAAGTGTTAGGGGCCTGTGGCTCTCTGCAAGTCGTTTTTGCTTTCTAAAGCTGTACTTTCTGCTTCTCCAGCCCCATTTCCGCTTCAAGTGATATGTTATTGTTGCAATTGTCTTCTTCCCAAGGGAGGAAAATGCACCTTGGATTTTTACTTTCCTTATTGTAACTATTTCAGTTCAGAGATGATGTTGCTATTGATATATAAAATAGTAAGGATGCAGAAGTCAGCATTTGGTGGCCTGTGTTTCTTTATGCTTAGGTCAGCATTAACTAGTAGAAGCATTGTATTTGTTACTGAGTCACTTGAATTGGTTTTCCTAATTAACATTTTGGTGTCTGTCACTGGCTGATAAACTGTTTCGCTTTTGCTTGCTAAAGTTAATAGTTCAAAGCCAATTCATAAAAATAATTGATTTTAGAACATTTCGTTAATAGATTTAACCATCCACGGCATTGTTTACTCTTTTATGCCTCTGATCCCTACATTGAAAAATCATGTGGAGGAAAAATCACTGGCTTAGAAGTCAGTGGTCTGTGTGGCAGTCCCAGCTTCCAAGACATGGCACCTCATCCAGCCACTCAGCATCTGTGGTCTTCAGTCTATCCATCAGCCAAACTAGGGAGGTGAACCAAGGACTCACTCTAAAGCAAATACTAAAAGGGTATTCTTCAAGAAAATAGGGAAAATAATTCAAAATGGAACAAAGAAATGGAGAACAATATAAAGCATACATATTAAACTATATATATATATGCCTAAATTACAGATTTAAAATACAAAATAGTAACATCAGAGGGAGATAAATAAAATAAAAATATTCTAAAGTCTTTTCATTGATCGTGCCTGTGAGCTCAGTTGCTTCAGTTGGATTAAACTCTTTGCAACTGCATCGACTGTAGCCAGCCAGGTTCCCCTACCCATGGGATTTTCCAATCAAGAATACTGGAGAGAGTTACCATTTCTTCCTCCAGGGCATCTTTCTGACCCAGGGACGGAGGCTGTGTCTCCTGTGTCTCCTGCTCTGCAGGTGAATCCTTTACCCGTGAGCCACTGGGGAAGCCCTTTGCATTGATCAGGAAGAGGATAAAAATCCTAGTCAATACTGCATACTGGTTTTTCTACATATGTTAATATATGTATTTATTTTGGGCTGTGCTGAGTCTTCACTGCTGCTCGAAGTTTTCTCTAGTTGTGGCGAGCAGGGGCTACTCTTGCTTGCAGCGGCTTCTCTTGTTGCTGAGTAGGGCTCTAGGGCACATGGGCTTCAGTAATTGCAGAGCAGGGGCTCATAGCTGCAGTTCCCAGGGTCCAGAGCACAGGCTCAACAGTTGCCATGCATGGACTTTGTTGCTCCACTGCATGTGGGATCTTTCCTGACTGGGGATCGAATCCAGTGTCTCCTGCATTGGCTCACAAGTTCTTTACAACTGAGCCACCAAGGAAGTCCTGCATATTGGTTCTTAATGAGTATGGGTTTAGTTTGCTAGAATTTTGTTTAGGATTTTTGCATATGTATGTGTATATATATAATATATAGAATAGATTATCCTATCTAAATACATATATAAAATAATGGATTATGGCCAAATTGGGTTGATTTCAGTTTAGTTTCACATTTGAAAATTAATCTGTATGCATCACCTATGTAATCTGGGGAGGGGGGCAAAAATGTTTAACCTGAATTTAATCATGAGGAATATTATATAAATTCAAACTAAGAGACGTTCTTCTAAATGTCCAACTGGCTGAAGTATTCTAGGTGAGAAGAGACTAAACAGAAGTGACAACTAAATGCTATGAAGAATCTTTGATAGAATTCTGAATCTGGGAGACTTCTCCGATGGTCTAGTGGTGAAGACTCTGTGCTTCCACCGCAGGCAGAGGGGATTTGATCTCTGGTTGGGGAACTAAAATCTCACATCTGAGATGTGCTGCACATCTCAGACAAAAAGAATTCTGAATTAAAAAAAAAAAAGCTACAAAGGACATTATTGACATAGTTTAAAATGTGAATATCAATTATATATTAAATATTATTATAAACTAATATTAAATGCCCCTAATATAATAATTGATTTGTAGGAGAATGCTCTTGTTTTGGGGAAAGATAAAGTGAAATATTCAGGGTGAATTGCCTGGATGCCAGCAATTAAATTCTCAATGGCCCAAATGGCTTAGCCAAAGCCAAAAAGTATATGCCTAGGTACACAGATAGGAAAGTAAGTGGAGCAAAATATGAACAACTGATGAATCCAAGTGAAGGCTACATGAAATATATGAAACTTTCCTGAAAGTTTTTAAAGTTTTCAAAATAAAAACTTGGGGAAAATATATAGAAAAAGTTAAAATATAACAACAACAATAAAACAAATGGCTATAGATGTGAAGGAAATTAACAATGAAAGCCAAGTGATTAGATGGCTTTAAGAAAATAGTTATCCTTCAATTTAAAAAATTAATTAAAAAATACGTAGTAAAAGTAATTCCTTAAAGAGAAGACGGGACTCTCTGATGAGCAGTTAGTAAGAAGGGATCATCCTGTAGAAAGAGAGGCACCTGATCTGCTGAAATCCTCAGGAAGACATGTTTGCTCAAGATGGTGGGAGATAAACCCTATGAAGAATCAGGAATCTGTCACTTCAGTAAAGTGAATGGTGGCCCCGTGAGAGGCATACTCAGTGCTGGCCTTGCAAAGCAGCGGCCGGGGAAGATCTTCCCAGTGCTAGAACTTTGAAAGGTGCACCTGGTCTTCCACGTTGTGTGGAAAAAGAAAAGTCAGGATACATATGAAATCATGAGCAGTGGGGAGTGGTTGCATGGCTGGTCAGGAGCCTGAAAGAATTAGAAAGTGTGTGGCAAAAAGAGGTGCTGGGAAGAGGCATATGAA
>SJYC01057006.1:0-20838 GCA_006408675.1 Madoqua kirkii
ATGATACCACCTTTATGGCAGAAAGTGAAAAGGAACTCAAAAGCCTCTTGATGAAAGTGAAAGTGGAGAGTGGAAAAGTTGGCTTAAAGCTCAACATTCAGAAAACAAAGATCATGGCATCCGGTCCCATCAATTCATGGCAAATAGATGGGGAAACAGTGGAAACAGTGTCAGACTTTATTTTTTGGGGCTCCAAAATCACTGAAGATGGTGACTGCAGCCATGAAATTAGAAGATGTTTACTCCTTGGAAGAAAAGTTATGACCAACCTAGATAGTATATTCAAAAGCAGAGACATTACTTTGCCAACAAAGGTCCGTCTAGTCAAGGCTATGGTTTTTTCCTGTGGTCATGTATGGATGTGAGAGTTGGACTGTGAAGAAGGCTGAGCACTGAAGAATTGCTGCTTTTGAACTATGGTGTTGGAGAAGACTCTTGAGAGTCCCTTGGACTGCAAGGAGATCCAACCAGTCCATTCTGAAGGAGATCAGCCCTGGGAAGGAATGATGCTAAAGCTGAAGCTCCAGTACTTTGGCCACCTCATGCGAAGAGTTGACTCATTGGAAAAGACTCTGATGCTGGGAGGGATGGGGGCAGGAGGAGAAGGGGATGACCGAGGATGAGATGGCTGGATGCCATCACTGACTCAATGGAGGTGAGTCCGAGTGAACTCCGGGAGTTGGTGATGGACAGGGAGGCCTGGTGTGCTGCGATTCCTGGGGTCGCAAAGGGTCAGGCACGACTGAGCGACTGAACTGAACTGAACTGGAAAAAGGATGTGCTCCATAGGTGTGGTTATTATTATAAAGAACAGCTGCAACAACATGCGGCTTGGAGATTGGATCTATGTTCACCATTCACTCCAGGGTAGGATCTCTGACGGTTCCAGGCCCAGGAATTCTAGGGAAAATACAGGGACGTGGCAATAGGTGACCTTTTGATGCAGAACGCCAGTGGTGGCTGCGCTTGCTGAAATGATTGCCCAGAGGGGACAGAAGCTGCTGTTATAGGTGGGAGGAGCCTGCGGTAGCACCGGCGGGCTAGGTGGGTGGAGCCATGGTGAAGTGGGAGGAGCTCCAGTGCCCCGCCCCCTGTCCAAAAGAGACGGAGGGAACGAAAGCTTAGAGCCTTGCCAGAATCTGAGCAGCTCCAAGTGCGGTGAGACTTGGGCTCGACCAGCGTTGGAAAGCAATCTGACATACACTGGGACATATAAGTGGATAACTGAGAGGGCCAGGAGGAGCAGAGAGAGAGTGCAACTGAAGAAAGCTTATTTATTCACTTCTCCCTGCTCTTGTCATCTAGGGTCAAGTTCACAGTTAAAGTAGAAGAGCATGAGCTGTCTGTCACTTGGCAGGAAGGTGTGATATGTTGCAAGGAAGGGAGAAGCTAACCAGCAGGTAGGATCCATCCAGTTCTAATCATCCGCCTACCTCCTACACAGTGTCTGCAATCTCCCTTCCTTCCAGGAGTTCACAGAGACAGAAGGGTTCCATCCAGGCTGCTTGGACTGCCCTGACCTTGAGCCACCCTCATAGTTTCCCTAGTCTGCTTCCAATTTCCAGAAGGAAAACAATGCAAATCAATTTGAAAGGAAAGGGATTGTCCCTCAAATGTGGCAGCTGTCCTGTAAAATGTCTCACAGTTCCCAGAAATGGTTGCCTGTCTCTAGAGAATGTCACAGAATGTGAAAAGGATGGGCTCTGAGTTTATAGATGCTCAGATTGAAGCTGGAATTGACCACAAAAGTGTTTACTCCCAATTCCTCATTTTACTTGGGAAGAAATAGAGACCTAGGAAGGTTAAGGGACATGCTCGTGGTCATCTAGTCCCCCTCTCTAGACATCTTCAGGTGGATCTGTCAAATGTACTAGCTAATGACCTCCCACTACCTCCTCTGCGAATTTTACTTAATACAGGAGATCCCTAATAGCCATGTGGGTGCTCTGTGAACTTAGTCCACGTACTGTAGCTGATCAGATCAGGAGTACATACATAGTTGTGTCATTCATCTCTTAATATTTGAAGCCACAAAAACAGAAAAGAAAAAATTTGAAACTGTTAGTGATCCAAAACTTTTTATAGGGCTGGAAACATAACTTGTAAATTCAGGAAATATAACTCACAGGTATGTTAAAGAGGCATATTCGCCTGTCACATACCTGTGCACCAAGGAACAAAGAAAGGGGGCCGCAGAGTGAAGCAACTGTGCAGAAAATGATAGAAAAATGTGAAGAGGGTCTGAACCCCGGGGCCTTGCAGTTCCCCTCTCCAGTCACTCACTGAGCTTGGCTGCACTCCTGCTCTTGGACATATCCCTCCGCCCCCACCCCGTTTATCCGTGTTACAGTTCAAGTTGTTGTTGTTCGGTCGCTAAGTTGTGTCTGATGCTCTGTGACCCCAGGGACTGCAGCATGCTTGGCTTCCCTGTCCTTCAAGTTATTTGCTTCTGTTACTTGCAACCAAGGAATACTAATATCCTCTCACAGTGGGAGTAGACGTGGGTGCCAGCCAGCGTGGCTCTCTCAGCTTGCACTCCTGGCGATCAAGCAGGGAGCCCACCCGAGCCTCCTTTTTCCCATTGGTTGCTGAGGAAATACCGGCAGAGGGGCCCCTGGGAACTGCTTTTCTGCATCCAGAAGATGCAGCGTGGCAGGGATGCTACCAAGAGCACCCAGATGCCCACGTGACTGGGATGCATATAAAAAGGGAGGAGATCACAGCTGAGCCGGCTGACCATCCGAATTATTGTCCCCCAGTCCTCCTGGGACAGCCCAGCTCTGGCTTTCCCCTTTTCTCTGTCTGAGATCCCGTCATGACTACTTTCTTAGTCTCTGTGTGTTCTTAGATCAGCCATTTCTGAAAAACCTAGCTAAGTCCAGTTCTCCTCCCTGGGAGCAAATATTCTCTCACTGCAGCTCAGGATTACAGAACCTCCAGTCCTGGTTCCACATTTCTCAGGTCAGTCATCTGCTTTCTTTTGCTGTTCCCTGATCTTGTTGGGTTCCTCAGGAATAAACCCTGGGGAAGCCTTTGTGCAAGTGGATTATCTCAAGGAGTGCTGGCAGGGAGATGGGAGATGAGGGCGGGAGGGAAGGCAGCTAATTGTGTGTGCTAGGGAGAAGGTTACTACTTTGGGCAACTTGGGGGCAATCCTGCCCAGGGAGCTTGAGGGACAGTGGGAAAATGCCTGAGTTTACAGAAGTTTCCTAATGTTCAGGGAAGCTAAAATCTATTTATCTTCCAATTCCCAAGCAACGTGAACTGATGGCTATTCCTGGAGGATCAACTTGCCAATACCGCCGGCTAGTCCCACACTTGGCTTGAGAGCAAGCAGAAGAGATGCAGGTCCTTGCAACAGGATGCATTCCACACATGTCCCCTGGTGAGGTCCCAGGGAACGTGGGCAGAGCACAGCAATGTCCACTATAGACCATGTATCCTTACTGCACCTGGGTTTTGATACATAATTACACAATCTTGGCATTGTCCAACCGGAATCAAAGACAAAGCATTCAGATATGAGGACCCTGGAGCCTTGTATCCAGCGGACACGAGCTCCACAACTTGAACCTCAGGCTGGTACTCATCCCTACTCAGCTTCAGCCCCTGGAAAGCAGAATTAAATCCGTTCCACACAATTTTGCACAAATGGAGATGTTACTTTGTGATGTTAATCACATATGTATAAAGTTAATATTTTTGTGTTTAAGGAAAAGCTTTATTTCCAAGGCTATTCCAAGTTTTTATCAAGTCTCTCTTTTTCCCTTACCCTCCATGAATGTAAATGCAAGATCAAGGAATGCCACAGGACAGAGATATTAATATTTGTTCCTCTGCTAAAGCATAACACAGTTGAAAGAACATGGACTTTGGAACGAACCAAGCTAGTTTTATTTCTGCTTTTGTCTTAAAAAATCCTTCTCAACTCTGAAGTCAGGAAAATATACTTCAATGCATTTTCAAAGGCTTTATAGCCTTTCACATTTAAATATTTAATCCAGTTAGAATTGATTTTTCTATCTGAGCTTTTTTCCGGTTTAGATTACCCAGTTGCCAAAGAAACATCTATTGAAAAGACCATCCTTTCTCCAGAGTTATCACCTTGTCATATATCTAGTGTCCATACAAATGTGAGTTTGTTTTAGATTCTACTCCGATCCAGTAGGGGCTTCCCTGGTGGCTCAGAGGTTAAAGCGTCTGCCTACGATGCTGGAGACATGGGTTCGATCCCTGGGTCAGGAAGATCCCCTGCAGAAGGAAATGGCAACCCACTCCAGTACTCTTGCCTGGAGAATCCCATAGACAGAGGAGCCTGGTGGGCTATAGTCCACGGGGTCGAAAAGAGTCAGACACGACTGAGCCACTTCACTTCACTTCACTTCACTTCTCTTCTGCTCCAGTAGTCTATTTACCCATCCCTGGAGCAAAACTGCAATGTGTTCGTCAGTATGGCTTACAAGTCTTTCCATCTGATAGGACAGGTTCTCGTACTTTACTTTTCTTGTGGACCTCATCACCAATTCTTGCCCCTTTGTATTTCAGTATAAACTGTAGAATCAGCTTATCAAAGTGATTGTTGGAATTTTGATTGGGATTGCTGAATCAATAAATCATTTGGGGGAAAATTGACATACATACAGTACACTTTCTTCCATTTATATAAAGTTAAAAGCTCAAAAAAACTACAGTGCTTAGAGATTGATAAATTTAAAATACAGCAAAGAATCAATTACCATCATAGTCAATGGAGTGATTACATCTGAGAGAGAAGTAAGAGGCTTTGATTTCAAAGGGATACACAAGAAGCCTTTGTTTTATTTTTTGACCTGATGGTAGTTATATGAGGGTCTGCCTTGTAATTATTTACTAAAATGTGTATCTATGATTTGCTTAATTTTTATAGTATTGTTCGTGATAAAATATTTTTACAATTCTAACTCTGCCTCTTGCTAGTTATTGCAATAATTTTTGTTACATTAAAAAATATAACAGTTTCTCTCTAAGCCCTAGTTTTCCCATTTGTAAACTGGAGTTCATACCTACATCACAGATTTATCTTCTCTTACAACATTGCAAACAACACCTACTACTACGCTTAACACATGCTAGATCATCAAGAAATGCGGATTTACTTCCCGCTCCCAGGCAGTCTCTAGTAGAATCCACCAGAAGTGAAATGACAGCATCCAGGAGGATTTTGTATTCAGGAGTCCCCTGCATGCAACTTTGGACTTGAACTCTGTCCTGTACAAAACAAATGTTGACTGCACAGTAAGGTTATCTCTTGCTCTTTCTGGAAATCATGACATCTGTCAGTTTTATCACATTAGGTGTAGGGCAAAGTGAAATCCGTTCAATCATGTTTATCCCTAAACCAGCCTTCTGCTGATTCACCAATTGGCAATGGGCTTCCTCCCCACCCCTTTCACTCTGTCCTTGGCTTTAGAGAAATGAACCTGTAGCCTTGACCCCCTACAGGCAGGCACTGCCAGACTGCAAATGGTAGGGAATGGTGATAGAGGTTTTTAAATATTCATTCTGAATTGCGATCCCTTTAAAATAATGCCTGGGCCAGGGCGGTGGGTGGGAGAAGGGGAGGGGAATGGGTATTTTGTGATACACACACACACACACAGACATATATTTTCTTTGCAGCTATTACAAGCCAGGCACCAAAGTTAGTCTTTTAATAGTAAAAATTAAAACAATAATGGCTAAGATATGAGTGACTGCTAAATACGCCAATCATTTTGTTTTGTACTTCGGGTGTATTATTTTATTTAATCTTCTCATGATACTGTGTTCTTTTTATCCCTCATTTTGCAGTGAGGGATACTAGCTTTACTAGCTTCACTTACTAGCTTTATCTTGTAAGCTGGGTCTTAGAGAAGTTATGACTTGCCCAGTGTCTCATAACTAGTAAACTGTGGGGACCTTAATAGGCTGTGTATCTAAATTTGTGCAATGGCAAGTTAAGAACTGAAGTGGTGGAGACACACATACTCTGTGTGCACACGAACTGGCCTTTATGCTGTGTCTTCTGTTTCTGCAATGAATGACCGTCACGAAGTGGTGTGTTCTCCTGCCTGTGTCTTTCTTCTGTGACTGGTAGGTACGTGAGTGAGTGAGTATGAAAGTTGCTCAGTCGTGTCCAACTCTTTTGCAACCCCATGGACTGTAGCCCGGCAGGCTCCTCTGTCTATGGAATTTCCCAGGCAAGAAAATTGGAGTGGGTTGCGTTTCCTTCTCCAGAGGGTCTTCCCAACCCAGGGGTCAAACCCAAGTATTCTGCATTGCAGATTCTTTACCATCTGAACCACCGGAAAGCCCTGGTTGACACATAACGGTTCACAAATAACTAACCACAATGAGTTTCCCGCTCAGATTGGCTCTGTGAGTATTAATTAATCATGGTAAAAGTGAGATGATGAAGGACGAAAAGGACACAGGTTTTAACCCCACTTATCACAAGTGCATTTTATAGCCGTTATTCTACATCTGAAGGAAACAAAATTTCCAACTATACACAAATGGTTGGGCCTTGCAGAAAGCAACTGTCTGTGGTCGAAAGAAATATCTGACCCTAGATCTTTAAGACAAAAACCAACCAACCAATATGGATATGAATGAAAATGTGTATTTTGTGATACACACACACACACACACACACACATATATATCTTCTTTGCGGCTATTACATGCCAGGCACCAAAGTTAGTCTCTTAATAATAAAAATTAAAACAATAATGGCTAAGATGTGAATGATTGCCAAATATGCCAATCATTTTGTTTTACACTTCAGGTGTATTATTTTATTTAATCCTCTCATGATACTGTGTTCTTTTTATCCCTCATTTTCCAGTGAGGGATACTAGCTTTACTAGCTTCACTTACTAGCTTTACCTAGTAAGCTGGGTCTGAATTGCTCTAAGGATCTGCCAGTCCTTCCACAGAGCCTCCTAGCATCCCTCAGGGTCTGTCCCTGCTATGGTGGCTCTTCACGCTCCACCCACAGCTTCTGTTTCGAGCTGTACACCCATGCAGCGCATGCTCGGAACTTAAATCACCCCTTTCTCAATTCATTCCTTACATGAACCCAAACACTGGGCTCGTTCATCATCACTACTGTTCATCTGATTAAGTCAAGATTCACCCAGAAACATCCCAGAAGATGTCTTTGGGTATACCTTGTTACCACGGTAAGGGTGAGCTCCCCATCAACATGTCCTTCGACACTTACCTTGCACCTAGCCCATGAGACTGCTGGACCTCTTCCTAATTTACAGGAATCCCTAGATTTCTTGGCCAAAATGATACCTGACAACCGATTGACCCTTGTTCATCTATTGGCAGGACAAGGAGAGGTTTGTGCAACTGCAGCACTTTCTGTTGCGCATACACCAAAACCTCTTTCCAGGCAAAAATCCACACTGAGGAAATCTGACAACAAGCTTCTTGGCTTCATTAGACAGTTAACCACCAACACTTGATATTTAATAGGGGCAGGGGAATTGAAAACTGGTTATCTTGTTAGTTTGCTTGGATCTCTCAAGGTTTAAAAACTTCCTGGCAGGAGGTTTTCATTTTTTATAACTTTTCTTTTCAGTCATGCTGATCTATGCCATATTTTGCCTACTGCTCCACCATCTTCCCTACTGTTGTAAACCGGTACTAAGATTTTTCAGTCCAAGAAGGAGATCTAGGACCTCCAGGCCCAGACCTTCTATTCTAAAAATAGATAAACATGTTAGACTTGAACCCTGAAATTAACAAAAATATATATCCAAGCAGAATGGCTCCTTGGCAGGGGTAATATCACCCCTCCTACCTGGTCAACATTTAAGGAAACCGTCCTAAACTTAACCTGGTTCCTTCCTTTCCTAGGTCCTTTAATAGGCATTGCTGTTCACCTTTTTAGCCCTGTTTGTTTAACCTTTTGGTTACATTAGTGTCTTTTAGGCTCCATAGGTTTGAGGTAAGACTCATGATGGCTCAAGAAATCCAGCCCTTTCCGGCAGAAACAGGCTGAAGGTTGCTTAACAACAGGTCTCACCTGCTCCATCTTGTGACCCTAATCAAGGACTTACCATATGAAGCCAGTTTGTATAATAAACCTATTTTCACGATGAACAGGATAGATACCAGAATCTGCCCCTTTTCAGTAAAAACAGCCAAGGGACTTCCCTGATGGTCCAGCAGTCAAAACTCCATGCTCCCACTGCACAAGATGCGGGTTTGATCCTTCGTTAGTGAACTAAGATCCTGCATGCTCCATGGTACAGACAAAAATAAAAATATAAAGTAAATAAAATTTTAAAAATAGATAAAAACAACCAAAAAAGTAGAATCCTCTCAGTTGCTAGAGGTAGCGTGACATAGCCATGATCTGCTGTCCAGAAAAGAACTAGAGATCTCAAGAGTCACTGGACACAAAGAAAGGACAGAGAATGAAGGCAACATAGACCGGATACACACTGGAATTCCCGGGGAATTTAAAAAATCATGGTACCATCCCCAAGAGATTTTAATGCAATTGGCTTGGGGCCCTGGCATCAGGATTTTTAAAATTCCCAGCATCCCAAGGGGTTCTAATGAGCCGTCAAAGCTGAGAACCACTGACATAGAGGAGAAACATAATTGATAGGAAATTGCTTAAACTTTTCTGAGTTTTCTGTTGTTTATTTTTTAGCTAACTGCATGTCATATGTGATCTTAGCTCCCCCGCTAGGGATCAAACCCATGCCTCCTTCAATGGAAGCACACAGACCACCAGGGAAGTCTCTTGACTAAACTTTCTATCCTTCATGGCAACTGCATGTTTTAAGTAACAACTGTCTATTCAGCACCTGCTGTGTGCAAGGAACTATACTTCACATTTGGACATTCCTCACAGTGACCCTGGAGTTTTCTAGCCGAGGAAGTTGAAAGTCAGGTGAGGAAACTCCTCTGAGGACAAATGACTCCTAAGTTGCAGAGTCTGTGTCTTTCCTTTACACCAGTCACTCCAACTTTAGTATGCATCAGAGCCACCAGGACGCTTGCTAGAAAAGCCCTATCACAGGGGTCCCCAAACTTTTCGGCACCAGGTTTTACGGAAGGCAATTTTCCCACAGCCAAGGGGTGAGGGGGTGCTTTCAGAATGTTTCAAGCACAGAGATGGGGAACAGCTGTAAATACAGACGAAGCTTTTCTCACTTGCCGGATGCTCACCTCCTGCTGTGTGGCCACAGATCAATACCAGGGGTCAGGGCCCCCTGCTCCATCACACAAGGGATGAAATTAAATAGGTTTCAACAGGCTTGAGTCTTTCTCCCCAGGTTAGTCTGATGCACGCGCTCCACAGAGAACTTTTGAGAAAGAGTTTCCTATCTACACTGTTTCCTCTGGCACAGGACTCCCAACACAGTAGAAGCTCAAGAAAAATTCGCCAGAGGTAGGGAGGGAGAGGAGCTTCCCCAGTGGCTCAGCAGTAAAGAATCCACTTGCATCGCAGGAGACATAGATTTGATCCCTAGGTCAGGAAGATTCCGCGGAAGAGTGCATGGCAACCCACTCCGGTATTCCTGCCTGGAGAATCCCAGAGGCAGAGGAGCCTGGCAGGCTACAGTCCATGGGGTCGCAAAGAGTTGGACACGACTGAAGCGACTTAGCACTCACACATGCAGGCAGGAAGGGAGGAAAGAAGGAAAGGAGGCAGAAAGGATACACTTGGGATATACTAATAGTTGAGTAATAATTATTAATTGATTCACTGAGTAATAACTAGGATGATTGTAAGATAGTAGTCAAAAATATCAAGGAATATATCTGTGGGGCTTGTTTGTCCCTCTTTCTTTCTATTTGGTGTCCAAGAGCTATAATGAGAAACTCTGAAAATGGGGGTTTAGAGGCAGACCAGGGCCACCCCAGGGGTGGGAGGCAGGCAGGGTGGGTATATTCTTCCACAGGGCCACCAAGGTGGCCGGAGAACGCCAGAGGCGTCCAGTTCCAAACCTGGGCTCTGGAGCACAAAGGTGCTTTCTTGTTCACACACCTATTCTATTTAACTTGGTTTTGACATCCATGAAGAAAAACATCCGTTAACACACATAGAATTGCAGAGGATCAAGCTTGCAGTTCCAGCTGGCATTTCAGCTCTATTTAATGAACAGTGCCATCCAGCAAGAAGGATTCCGTCCTTTTAAAGAAAAGGTCATAGCAAAGTGACAGGAACAAAACAGATCTGAGAGTGAAATGACTCTGCCTGCACAAGCAGGAGAAAATCACTCTAAGTTATATACCACTGCCCCCCAAATCTCTATATCGAAAAAGTAATAATTACCAAGTTTCAGCAGCACATAATATTTTATCTAACCACATTTGTGGCCAATAAAGGAATTCGGACAGTCCCTCAGAGTCTGTTCACTGCCAAGGATAGAACTGTGTTGTAATATTGACAGAGAGCCAAGCCACATCTCTTCCTGCCTCGCCCTCCCCCCAAGTTCTCTGCAACCATCATTAACTGCCTGTCAAAGCCAGTGACAGGAGCTGCACAGTGACCCAGAGATAGGACTTCAGTGAATATTTCCTCTTTCAACTAAACGTATTTGTGGGTTTCTGATGGACTTTAGTATGTGTCTGTTGAATGCACGAATAAGTCGAAGAATTAATTAACCTAAACATAGCCTGGGAATCAATGTAAACAAGCCTACATTGGACTTCCCCAGTGATCCAATGGTCAAAACGTTGCACTTACTCAGGGAACATGGGTTCAGTCCCTGGACAGGGAGGTTCTTCAAGGTGCAGCCAAAAAGAAAAAAAGGTTACATAACTGGAAAAAGAAAAGTACTAGGAATAATTCAGAAATGCTGTAGCAGTTGCTCACTAAATGAGTGTCACGTGGCAGGGAGGGAAAAAGTACTCTGAGACCCGGAACCAGGTGAAGCACATTTATTGGCAGCCCCAAGGCTGTTTCCAAAATGTGCCTAATACTAAGTGTCTGGTGTTTTTATTAAAAATGCAAATTCCCCACGCTCCTGCTATACATATTCGATTTCTGCAGATCTACTGCAAGGACTGGAAATCTGTATTTACAGAATTCCTAAATACCCAAGGGCCAAGCTGTTATGGTCATGTGCTATTTTTCTTCAGTTCGGTGGAGTTTGACCCATTCATTCATTCATCAAACTTTTATTGTCTACTGTATACTAGGCAGGAAGTTAGGTACCGGGAATCCAGCAAGACCAAGGAACACCAGGTCCTGTGCTTATGGGGCATACCTTAAGGGAGATTAGAAACTTTCTCAAGGAAATGAGATAACAACTCAAGAGCATTTTGAGACTAGTATGCCTTTATTAAGTCACTGGCCTGATAGACGAGAAAAGGGAGAGGACAGACAGAAAGACATCTCTTATAAAAGGATTCAGACTCAAAGTTTAGGAAGATGCTGGAATGTGTGCAAGTGCTTATTTTCTTATCCTCACCAGCACCCAGGGTGGGGGGTCTGGGAAGAGAAGCATTCCTGTGGTTTCCTCGGGGTCACTGCAGTGACCAGAAGTAGCCACAGGCCCAGAGGTAAGGCCTGACATCCACAGCAGGAACGTGTCCCTCCCTGGGGCCTCTGGGACTTGACATAGAACTGTTTCCAGAAAGTAAACGTTGTAATTACTGCAACAGATGAGTGAAGCTCTCTCTGGTTTCTGAAAAGCATTTGCTGTGAAGGTCTCCTCGGGGAGGCAATGGAGAGCTGGGGCCACGAGCGCTTCTCTTTATCAGCAGTGACAGTAAATGGGCTCCAGGGCTGAAGTACCAAAAAGCACCAGAATCCTGGCTTCTCCACTTACTCACTGTGTGTGTCAAGGTAACTCCTTGAGCCTGTTTTCTTGTTCCTCAGAACTGTCATGAGCATTATGTGTCAAAAAACCTATGAAGTGTTTGGCAGAATTGCTGGGCCATGGTAGGCAACTAACAAGTCACTGCAATTATTTTCATAGGTGCATAAAAAGGATACTAAAGATATGTGTGGATGGACACCAGTTTTTCTGGCTGTCATCTGGACAAGTTTCCTACTTATGGAAACTTTAAGAAGTTTCCACATCCATCTTCCAGATTGTCTGTATAGAAGATATGCATTAAAAGCTTTTCTGCACTTCCCTGGGGGTGCTACAGATAAGAAACCACTTGCTGATGCAGGGGACATGGGTTCTACCCCTGATCCAGGAGGATCCCATATGCGGATGGGCAACCAAGCCAGTTGTTGTTATTTTGGTTGCTAAGTTGTATCTGACTCTTTCGTGGCCCCATGGACTGTAGCCTGCCAAGCTCCCCTGTCCATGGGGTTTCCCAGGAAGAATACTGGAGTGAATTGTCATTTCCTTCTCCGGGGGATCTTCCTGGCCCAGGGATAGAATGTGTGTTTCCTGCGTTGGCAGGTGAATTCTTTACCAGTTGTGCCACCAGGGAGGCCCAGCTAAGCTTGTGCACCACAGCTACTGAGCCAGCTCCCTAGAGCCCGTGCTCTGCAACAGAGAAGCCACTGCAATAAGTCTGTATCCCGCAGCTAGGGAGTAGCCCCTGCTCACTGCTGCTAGAGAGAGCTCAAGCACAGCAATGAGCTTGGGACTGCACATCACAGTCAAAAATAAGTTAATTAATTAAAAAGAAAAATCTTTTCTCATTCAAAGAGTGTAAGAGTAGGTCCTCGTGGATTTAACACCATTAGAGAAGATGCCCAGCACAGACCTAGCTGAAGATGGCTTTCCAAGGTCTCCACTTTTATTCCTGACAAGTAAGAATTGTTCCGGTATGCAAATCTTAATGACAAATGTTAAGGACTAAAACATGACCAGTACTGAACTTTAGCTAATCAATTTAGAGATCAGAAAGAGAGTTCAGAGCATTGGTGGATTATAGAATTTAAACAGTAGGTGAAACAAACACCTATGGAGCTAGGGACAGAATAAAAGCAACGGAGACTAGGGGTCTCATTGGAAGGGGAGTCCCAAGGGAAGACAAGGAAGGAAAAATTGTCAAAAGGAGGGCAGAGTATCTCCATTAGAACCTTGGGTACTTCAAGTAGGGCCTGGGTCTCAGCCTGGCACTGAACCCCATCAGGCCATTTATTCACTGGTCCATTCATGTGTTCATTCAACAGGTTTTTTATTATGGACCTAACATGCAACTGCTCATCACAGCAAGTACATAAAAAATTCCTAAACAGGATTATCAGAGTGCTCCTGGAATGACTGACTTTGGGCAGGTTACTTTACCTTTGTGCCTTAATTTATTAATTGATGAAATGAGCATAATAGCAGTACTTACCTCATAGATATGTGATAAGGATCAAATTCTTATTCAAAGAATTTAAAGTGTAAAGTGCTAAGAAGAGTGCCTAGAAAGTGGGAACTCCTCAATAAATATTAGCTACTGCTTATTATGAATAGAAAGTCATTTGGGTATCAAACTAGGAATGCTATTTTTAGGAGATTATCACATCTTTCCATCCCCTGATCATCCCCACCACCCCCACATACACACACACTCCAGGTCAAGGTCATAAGATTTACAGTCAGCTCCATCTTTCCCAGACTTGGAAATTTCAGAGGTCTTTCCTTTTCCTTCCTTTAGATCCCTCACATAAGATTCTTCTATTTCACTTCTTTCACATTCCCTCCCCTCATGTTTGCAACTCTAGAATTCCTGTTTCTGTTTGGAGCGTTCATTTTACTCTCATGCTTACTGCTCTCTCTAATGAGTCTTTGCTTCTCCAACACCTATGACTGGAGACAGTTTAAAAGAACCAAATGGAAAGTGCTCAATAAATATCTTTTCCTTCACTCTCATCATTTCTTCTAATGTGACTCTCTATCCTTGAGATCTATGATCCAAGTTAAAAATGACTGGTTCCTCTTAAGGTGATTAATAGACTTTAATTCATTCTTATGCCCTTAAACTGATGACTCTCACAGGACTCAGCCTAAGATTTACTTATATTTGAGCTATGTCTACAATTTTCTTCAAATCTCCCTGTCACCATTTGCCCACCATAGAGAATGGAAATCTCATCAAATTCCTGCCGACCCCACAAGGGTATTATAAAGGTTAATGAGGCAATTTCCCAGCAGTTTTTTGAGTGCTGAGAGTGTATGAATATTATTATGGCAAAAATATTGAGGACTTTCAGTGCTTATAAAATAGCAGACATTTCCCTTAGGCTGTTAGATAAGAATTTTTAATTTTAACTTTTCAGATTTCAGTAAATTCAGTTTCTTTCATCTTTAGAGTTTTGTTTTGATGCTATGGAATTCTGAGTCTTCTGTAAATTAGACTGTATATGTATAAATACAAATACTTATATGTATTTATATATGTGCATAAATAATTTTATTTGTGTTTAGTAAAATGCAAATGATTTTATGTATGATACTATATATTATATATAATATCTGTCTCTTATACACATCTGTTGCAGAGTCTGTTGAATTGTTTTACCTTTCAAGTCCATTAAAACTTTAATCATCATTAGGAACTCTCTTTATCGCTTATAATAGTATTTAACCTGATGAGTATTTTTTGATACTAATGAAGTCACTTCAACTTTCCTTTAGTTGATACTTTTCCTCATGTATCATTATGGATATCTTTATTTTCAGCCTTTTATTGTCCTTGTGTTTTTAGGAGTAACTTTTGTCAACAACATACAGCTGGATTTTTAAAAAATATTTAATATTTTTAAATATTTGAGGAAGGGCATATTGTCTCAGCATATTGTTTATTGTATTGCTGATTAACACTCATAGTGGCTTGTTTCCTTGTAGTGTGGTCACTGATTGTTGGCTCATTTTTAATTTAATCTGTGGGAATCCTGAGGGCCTAAATTGGAGGTGCATTCCTACTGAAGGCATTTGCATTTAGTTGGGGCTGCTATTAACCGGAAATTGCTTTAGCTCCCTTTAAGAGACCCTGGCACAACGCAGGCATTTCAAGTTAAGTTCTTTCACCTTGCCTCTGCCCTAAACTTTATTTGCCTATCACAGTGCTTATCCCAAAATTTAGCTTGACTTTCCTGTTTCCGTGTTAGTAACAACGTCATGCAGTTTTTCTTGGTAGACAATGTTCAGTCCTTAGAGATTTCCCTTACTAACAAACCAAGCAATGCATTCATTAAAAACAATGGCCCATTTTGCTTTATTTTTGTAATTCATGCAGAATCTAGTTGTATTTTAGTGGGAGGGCCTTTCAGAGTACCAGTTCACCATCTTGCCAAAAGTGGAAATCCCATGATGCTATTATTATCCCCATTTTACAGATGAGGGAACTGGGGCTCAGAAAATCAAATGTCTTGATCAAGACTACAGAGCCAATCCAACCAGCGGCAGAGTCAAGACTAAGACCCATGCTGTCTCAGTCCAGAACACAAACCTGAGTTTATCTAGGGGATTGCTGGTCCTCTAGAAACATGTTTATAGGGTTGCGGCCTTGAAGTGCATGGGGCAGGCTCAGGCCAACACTCTGGGATTAACCCACAAACTTCTATTAAAGTTAAGTGAACTCATTCAGTCATGTCCGACTCTTTGCACCCCCATGGACTGTAGCCTACCAGGCTCCTCCATCTAGGCAAGAGTAGTGGAATGGGCTGCCATTTCCTTCTCCAGGGGATCTTCCCAACCCAGGGATCAAACCCAGGTCTCCCGCATTGTAGGCAGACGCTTTACTGTCTGAGCCACCAGGGAAGCCCTTAGCTTCTACTGAGGAAGGAACGATGAGGCCCAGTCTGGCCCAGAGTGTGTAGGCTCCAGCCATCTAGCACCAGCTGCCAGTTCGGCAGCAGCTCAGCCAGAGTCTGCATAGGCACTCAGCCGGCAGCTCCCACCCTGGGAAGGGAGCCAGCAGGAGCTTCCTGCACTCGGGTTTCCATGACAACCAGTCACCAAAAGGGATGAGATGCAAAAGCCACAGGCCGAGAGTGGAACATTTCTGAATCTTGAGTCTTCATTACAGGTAGGTCTTCTCCAGCCTTGGGGGCAGTGTGAGAGGGATTTAGAGGAAAGAGAATTTATGTGAAGGAATAATGTTCACGGAAGCCCACAATGCCACTGGCCAGCCCATTTCTCCTCACCCATACCCCAGTTATCATGGACTAAGGGTCCCAGGTCCAAAGAAGTTCAGAAACAGGGTGGGGCAGCCTGGTGCTAGGTCCCAAACAATACTGGTTCCCCTTCTTCGTTCATCAGCGATCCCATCTTCCCTCCTCCTTCCAGGTTCTCAAGCTCCTGTGCGAAATGAGGGTCCTGCCCTCAGTAAGCAATCCATCTAGTGCAAGACCCAGACAGATCCGAACATCTGATTACAATTAGGGGACAAGAAAGCACAGAAGCCATGAGAGCACAGAAGAGGCATTCCCTCCAGGAAGTCTTCCCAGAGCAGGAGTATTTGCGCTGGGCCAGGGGTGACAAAATTTTAGCCCAGTACAGAAGGGAGAGAAGGGCATTCCAGGCAGAAGGAACCACACGCACCAGGCTCAGAAGCACGAAGGAGCAAGGTCATTTTAGTAAAACGAGATGAGGGAGGCAGGAAAGGCGGCCTTGAACTAGATGCTGTGAACTTGATCCTGGGAGCAGCGGGCAGCCCTTACAGGGTTTTCCAAGGGTAGGACAGGGCCCTATTGTCCTGACAGTATCGGGATGGATAGGAGCTAGTTGCAAAAACACAAGGAGAGACCGCAGTAAGGACGGTGACTGAGGTGGCAGGGATAAGAGAGAGGGGACAGATTTGAGAGACATGTAGAAGGACAAATCCAGAGGACTTGGTGAGAGATTGGTTGTGAAGAGTGTGGAAAACAGGAGTGTTAGCCAGGAGCAGGTGTGGGAGCAGGGGAGGGACGGCTGTAACAGACCCTTGCTGGGTCGTGTAGAGGTGACCAATTTTCCCCATGCTGCTGGTTGAGCTCCCTGGAGTATGCTAGGCAGGACATGTCCTCTCCAGGTCAGTGCAGAAAAAGACTCGTTTCAGAGCCTTCTTCAGCGGCTTCAACCACCAGGTGGGTAGTTGCAGCTGCCCTTCTGCCCCCACCCCTGCTCTGAACCCTGGTGTCCCAGAGGCCCACCGCCCGCCTCCCACAAGGGGCAATCTGGGCAGCTGGAGTCTCTCCCTGCCAGGCCAGGCGAGCCAAATGTCTGTTTGGAGCTGTGTTTCCTTCTGGTTATGTGCTAGTTACAAAGTTGTGTCTAGGGCTGCTTGATTGCCTAGCCGGGCCATATTAATAAGAAGTAGATTGTAGAGAAACCAAGGTAATGATTAATCTTAGAAAGGGGCTCTGGAGTCATACCTAACTGTGTTCAAACCATTCCTCTACCCTAATTGGCCGGGTGTCTATGGGATCCTCCGATATTCCACGCCTCCCTGAGCTCCCCTCCCTCGAGCTCCCCTCCTGTCCCACTCACCTCCTTTTCTCCCTCATACACTCCAGTGCAAGACTCCCGCCCGTCCCTCACCCCCACACCCCCACCGGACCTGAACCTGGTGAGGAGGCCTGTCAAGCTCCTGAGGGAAGGGTGGGAGCCCACCTACCTCCCCAGTCCCTCCTTTCATCCTCAGCCCCCAACCTGACCTCCAGACAGGTGCCAGGCCGTCAGGGACCAGAGCGTGCGTGCGTGCCTGCCTCATCTGCAGACTGTACCTGACCCAGATCCGGACTTGGGGGCACTAGGGAAGCTGGAGTGACATTTGGCAAGGCTGCTGGGGCCCCAAAGTTGGTATCCATTTCTGCTCCTCTGGTTCCCTCTTCCAGTACCCTCCCTCTGCCCCCACGCGCTAGGAGCCAGAGGAGGGAGGTGTGGCGGGTGAAGGAGCCTGGAAAGGGGGCGGGGCCAGGCCCGAAGCTACAGGCAAGCCCCACCCCTGGGTCCGGACAATCGGGACCCCGCACCTCCTCCGAAAAGGCCCCGGGGAACCAGAGTCGGGGCGGGGGGCAGTCTCAGCCTGGCCGCCCCGCAGAGTCCGGCGCCCTGGACCTGACCCGCGCCCCGCCGGGTGGAGTCACCCCTTGGCCCGCTAGGCTCCCCGACTCCGCACCCGCTTCCTCCCCGGGGCGGGGCCGGCGGCCACAAGCCAAGCGCCGTAAAATTTAAAGAGGTGAGAGAGACACTTCGCAGAAACCTCAGCAGTGCGGGGAAATGAAATAAGGCCTCCCTTCGGGGCGCCCGCCCCCGCCTGCGCCGCCCCGGCCCGAGGTCACCCCGGAGGGTCCAGGTGCGGCCCCACGCTTAACACTCCCCTCAAACCCTTCGCAGGGCTGAGGTGGAGACATGCTCCCCTCCTCCCAACCGCCCCCCATTGTGGGAGAGTGAGGCCAGGCACCCGGGATCCCGGGAGCCTTCAGGGAGCAACCTGCAAGGGTTCCAGGCTAGGGCTGACTGGTCACTGTCCCTCATCCCCACCAAGGCCGAGGGAGCATCCCCTCCCCCACGTGGAAAAGCACTCCCCCACTCCCTCAACTTGTCTTGATGTTGCCTTTCTCGGGTGTCCGATGGCGCTTCTGGTTCCCGCCGGCCCTTCCCTCCCCTCGCCACCCCCTCAGCCCCCGTCCAGCCCCCATCTTTCCCCGCCCCCCTCCATTCCATGATGGATGGAGCCTTCAGGGAGCCAGTGCGGGCGGGCTCGGTTCAGGCGGAAATGAAGAGGATAAGATCTGCGAGCCGAGCCGCCGTGACACTGTGATATCCGCCTCGCTCGCTGCGCTCCGGGTGATGGATGGGCGGAGCACCCCCACCCCGGGCCCGGCACGCTGTGGGGCCGAGGGTCCCCGCCCTGCGGCGCCAGAACCCCGCCCCTCACGACGGAGCTCAAGCTAGTGCAAGAGCGCACACACGCACGCGCACGGGCTCGCTCGCTCTCTCTCTCTCTCTCTCTCTCTCTCTCTCTCTCGCTCTCGCTCTCGCTCTCGCTCTCGCTCTCGCTCTCGCTCTCGCTCTCGCTCTCTCGCTCTCTCTCTCGCACCTCCCAGAAACACTGCACTGCACCCACACACGCGGCAGACTAACTCCCCCTTCCCACACACTTAGCCCTCTACACATCTGGCCGTGCCCCAGGCACACATATGGGACTGTCCCCCTTCCCCTAACACACTCTCAGCAGACGCTTCCCTGGCACACACACAAACAAGAATGCCCTTAGCGCAAATCACACCTTATCGGTTTGCCCATCTGACTTCTCCTTGCCTGTGAACATACATCCCACATCCAGGCAGGCTGGACCTCCTTGCCCTCAACCCCGGTGTTTCTAGAGTCCCATGGACCACTCAGGAAGAGGGTGTGACCACTGTGAAACTCAGCCCTCCGAGGAGGTTTAGAACAGGGAACAGGACAACTTGTACTCATCCTCTGGTTTGGCCACTGAGTGGGTCAGGCTTGGCATGGACAGCAAGCAGTACTAAGCCCTCTGTCTGAACAGGCTTCACCATCAGTGTTGCCATGGTTACCATCTTCCTAGGACTATCACACAGCAACATCATGGTTACTATGGTTGCAGGCACCTGCATCTCCCCCTTCTCTGCTTTGCTACATTTACTTGCCATCGCCAGTACCACTGATTCATTCACTCGTTCATGAATATATCCCCTCATTCTGCTCATCAACTAGGGATACAGAGAAGAGTAAATTAGTGCCCACATTTGGGAGTACACAGTGGAATGGGGAAGATGAGAGGAAAGCAACTAACGGGGTTGTACATTCTGCAGAACCCTGAAGATCCATGCGGACTTGCTGTATAGATGGTTTGGTGGAAAGGATACTCAGGGAATACCATGCAGGGAGGGCAACAATAAGGGCGTGAAGCCACTGACAGCATTGTCACCGCCACCAGCTGGTGCTTCCCCCTGTGCTTGGAGAGGAGAATACTCATCAGAGCAGGCAGTAAGGAGGGAAGGCCAGTTGGTGCCACACTCTGAAGAAGCGTCAGTGACCCAAGATTCCCTGAGGCTCGGATCTGGGAGTCGGACAGACCTGAGCTTGAATCTTGACTTTGCCAACCCCTAGCTCAGGGACTCTGGACAAATCATTTCTGCACCATGTCCAGCACTTAGCACATGCAAAGAGGCTTTAGAGAATCACCAGCATTAACACTTTGGGCTCTAGGGGAAGTTCAAGTTCCTCTCCTCACTATCCAACCTCCTAACACCAACCCTAGAGGAACCAACATGAGTGGTTCAGGCCAAGGGTATTACTTACTAAAGGATGAAGCCAGGAAGTGGGGCTTTCCTAGAAACCTGTCCTCTTGTCCACGATCTTTCCTTTCTCCACAGGCTGACTCTCAGAGGGAAGAAATCCCTATTTTACCTGGTGGGAAAAGGCCCACTCACTTAGACCAGGGGCTTCAATGTGGTAATTTGAATCCAAGGTCTTAGGTGACTTTCTTTATCTAAGGTTTCCCATCAGAACAAAGGGTATTACTTACTAAAGGATGAAGCCAGGAAGTGGGGCTTTCCTAGAAACCTGTCCTCTTGTCCACGATCTTTCCTTTCTCCACAGGCTGACTCTCAGAGGGAAGAAATCCCTATTTTACCTGGTGGGAAAAGGCCCACTCACTTAGACCAGGGGCTTCAATGTGGTAATTTGAATCCAAGGTCTTAGGTGACTTTCTTTATCTAAGGTTTCCCATCAGAACAAATAGGACGGCTTTTTTGAAATGTGCACGCCTGAAAATTCTGACTCAGTAGGTCTTGGTTTGAGCCCTGAAAGAAGCTCATGCTGCTGCTGCTGGCTGCTGCTAAATCGCTTCAGTCGTGTCCGACTCTGTGCAACCCCATAGACGGCAGCCCACCAGGCTCCCCTGTCCCTGGGATTCTCCAGGCAAGAACAC
>SJYC01057007.1:0-27702 GCA_006408675.1 Madoqua kirkii
ATGTCATATGTGATCTTAGCTCCCCCGCTAGGGATCAAACCCATGCCTCCTTCAATGGAAGCACACAGACCACCAGGGAAGTCTCTTGACTAAACTTTCTATCCTTCATGGCAACTGCATGTTTTAAGTAACAACTGTCTATTCAGCACCTGCTGTGTGCAAGGAACTATACTTCACATTTGGACATTCCTCACAGTGACCCTGGAGTTTTCTAGCCGAGGAAGTTGAAAGTCAGGTGAGGAAACTCCTCTGAGGACAAATGACTCCTAAGTTGCAGAGTCTGTGTCTTTCCTTTACACCAGTCACTCCAACTTTAGTATGCATCAGAGCCACCAGGACGCTTGCTAGAAAAGCCCTATCACAGGGGTCCCCAAACTTTTCGGCACCAGGTTTTACGGAAGGCAATTTTCCCACAGCCAAGGGGTGAGGGGGTGCTTTCAGAATGTTTCAAGCACAGAGATGGGGAACAGCTGTAAATACAGACGAAGCTTTTCTCACTTGCCGGATGCTCACCTCCTGCTGTGTGGCCACAGATCAATACCAGGGGTCAGGGCCCCCTGCTCCATCACACAAGGGATGAAATTAAATAGGTTTCAACAGGCTTGAGTCTTTCTCCCCAGGTTAGTCTGATGCACGCGCTCCACAGAGAACTTTTGAGAAAGAGTTTCCTATCTACACTGTTTCCTCTGGCACAGGACTCCCAACACAGTAGAAGCTCAAGAAAAATTCGCCAGAGGTAGGGAGGGAGAGGAGCTTCCCCAGTGGCTCAGCAGTAAAGAATCCACTTGCATCGCAGGAGACATAGATTTGATCCCTAGGTCAGGAAGATTCCGCGGAAGAGTGCATGGCAACCCACTCCGGTATTCCTGCCTGGAGAATCCCAGAGGCAGAGGAGCCTGGCAGGCTACAGTCCATGGGGTCGCAAAGAGTTGGACACGACTGAAGCGACTTAGCACTCACACATGCAGGCAGGAAGGGAGGAAAGAAGGAAAGGAGGCAGAAAGGATACACTTGGGACTATACTAATAGTTGAGTAATAATTATTAATTGATTCACTGAGTAATAACTAGGATGATTGTAAGATAGTAGTCAAAAATATCAAGGAATATATCTGTGGGGCTTGTTTGTCCCTCTTTCTTTCTATTTGGTGTCCAAGAGCTATAATGAGAAACTCTGAAAATGGGGGTTTAGAGGCAGACCAGGGCCACCCCAGGGGTGGGAGGCAGGCAGGGTGGGTATATTCTTCCACAGGGCCACCAAGGTGGCCGGAGAACGCCAGAGGCGTCCAGTTCCAAACCTGGGCTCTGGAGCACAAAGGTGCTTTCTTGTTCACACACCTATTCTATTTAACTTGGTTTTGACATCCATGAAGAAAAACATCCGTTAACACACATAGAATTGCAGAGGATCAAGCTTGCAGTTCCAGCTGGCATTTCAGCTCTATTTAATGAACAGTGCCATCCAGCAAGAAGGATTCCGTCCTTTTAAAGAAAAGGTCATAGCAAAGTGACAGGAACAAAACAGATCTGAGAGTGAAATGACTCTGCCTGCACAAGCAGGAGAAAATCACTCTAAGTTATATACCACTGCCCCCCAAATCTCTATATCGAAAAAGTAATAATTACCAAGTTTCAGCAGCACATAATATTTTATCTAACCACATTTGTGGCCAATAAAGGAATTCGGACAGTCCCTCAGAGTCTGTTCACTGCCAAGGATAGAACTGTGTTGTAATATTGACAGAGAGCCAAGCCACATCTCTTCCTGCCTCGCCCTCCCCCCAAGTTCTCTGCAACCATCATTAACTGCCTGTCAAAGCCAGTGACAGGAGCTGCACAGTGACCCAGAGATAGGACTTCAGTGAATATTTCCTCTTTCAACTAAACGTATTTGTGGGTTTCTGATGGACTTTAGTATGTGTCTGTTGAATGCACGAATAAGTCGAAGAATTAATTAACCTAAACATAGCCTGGGAATCAATGTAAACAAGCCTACATTGGACTTCCCCAGTGATCCAATGGTCAAAACGTTGCACTTACTGCAGGGAACATGGGTTCAGTCCCTGGACAGGGAGGTTCTTCAAGGTGCAGCCAAAAAGAAAAAAAGGTTACATAACTGGAAAAAGAAAAGTACTAGGAATAATTCAGAAATGCTGTAGCAGTTGCTCACTAAATGAGTGTCACGTGGCAGGGAGGGAAAAAGTACTCTGAGACCCGGAACCAGGTGAAGCACATTTATTGGCAGCCCCAAGGCTGTTTCCAAAATGTGCCTAATACTAAGTGTCTGGTGTTTTTATTAAAAATGCAAATTCCCCACGCTCCTGCTATACATATTCGATTTCTGCAGATCTACTGCAAGGACTGGAAATCTGTATTTACAGAATTCCTAAATACCCAAGGGCCAAGCTGTTATGGTCATGTGCTATTTTTCTTCAGTTCGGTGGAGTTTGACCCATTCATTCATTCATCAAACTTTTATTGTCTACTGTATACTAGGCAGGAAGTTAGGTACCGGGAATCCAGCAAGACCAAGGAACACCAGGTCCTGTGCTTATGGGGCATACCTTAAGGGAGATTAGAAACTTTCTCAAGGAAATGAGATAACAACTCAAGAGCATTTTGAGACTAGTATGCCTTTATTAAGTCACTGGCCTGATAGACGAGAAAAGGGAGAGGACAGACAGAAAGACATCTCTTATAAAAGGATTCAGACTCAAAGTTTAGGAAGATGCTGGAATGTGTGCAAGTGCTTATTTTCTTATCCTCACCAGCACCCAGGGTGGGGGGTCTGGGAAGAGAAGCATTCCTGTGGTTTCCTCGGGGTCACTGCAGTGACCAGAAGTAGCCACAGGCCCAGAGGTAAGGCCTGACATCCACAGCAGGAACGTGTCCCTCCCTGGGGCCTCTGGGACTTGACATAGAACTGTTTCCAGAAAGTAAACGTTGTAATTACTGCAACAGATGAGTGAAGCTCTCTCTGGTTTCTGAAAAGCATTTGCTGTGAAGGTCTCCTCGGGGAGGCAATGGAGAGCTGGGGCCACGAGCGCTTCTCTTTATCAGCAGTAGACAGTAAATGGGCTCCAGGGCTGAAGTACCAAAAAGCACCAGAATCCTGGCTTCTCCACTTACTCACTGTGTGTGTCAAGGTAACTCCTTGAGCCTGTTTTCTTGTTCCTCAGGACTGTCATGAGCATTATGTGTCAAAAAACCTATGAAGTGTTTGGCAGAATTGCTGGGCCATGGTAGGCAACTAACAAGTCACTGCAATTATTTTCATAGGTGCATAAAAAGGATACTAAAGATATGTGTGGATGGACACCAGTTTTTCTGGCTGTCATCTGGACAAGTTTCCTACTTATGGAAACTTTAAGAAGTTTCCACATCCATCTTCCAGATTGTCTGTATAGAAGATATGCATTAAAAGCTTTTCTGCACTTCCCTGGGGGTGCTACAGATAAGAAACCACTTGCTGATGCAGGGGACATGGGTTCTACCCCTGATCCAGGAGGATCCCATATGCGGATGGGCAACCAAGCCAGTTGTTGTTATTTTGGTTGCTAAGTTGTATCTGACTCTTTCGTGGCCCCATGGACTGTAGCCTGCCAAGCTCCCCTGTCCATGGGGTTTCCCAGGAAGAATACTGGAGTGAATTGTCATTTCCTTCTCCGGGGGATCTTCCTGGCCCAGGGATAGAATGTGTGTTTCCTGCGTTGGCAGGTGAATTCTTTACCAGTTGTGCCACCAGGGAGGCCCAGCTAAGCTTGTGCACCACAGCTACTGAGCCAGCTCCCTAGAGCCCGTGCTCTGCAACAGAGAAGCCACTGCAATAAGTCTGTATCCCGCAGCTAGGGAGTAGCCCCTGCTCACTGCTGCTAGAGAGAGCTCAAGCACAGCAATGAGCTTGGGACTGCACATCACAGTCAAAAATAAGTTAATTAATTAAAAAGAAAAATCTTTTCTCATTCAAAGAGTGTAAGAGTAGGTCCTCGTGGATTTAACACCATTAGAGAAGAATGCCCAGCACAGACCTAGCTGAAGATGGCTTTCCAGGGTCTCCACTTTTATTCCTGACAAGTAAGAATTGTTCCTGGTATGCAAATCTTAATGACAAATGTTAAGGACTAAAACATGACCAGTACTGAACTTTAGCTAATCAATTTAGAGATCAGAAAGAGAGTTCAGAGCATTGGTGGATTATAGAATTTAAACAGTAGGTGAAACAAACACCTATGGAGCTAGGGACAGAATAAAAGCAACGGAGACTAGGGGTCTCATTGGAAGGGGAGTCCCAAGGGAAGACAAGGAAGGAAAAATTGTCAAAAGGAGGGCAGAGTATCTCCATTAGAACCTTGGGTACTTCAAGTAGGGCCTGGGTCTCAGCCTGGCACTGAACCCCATCAGGCCATTTATTCACTGGTCCATTCATGTGTTCATTCAACAGGTTTTTTATTATGGACCTAACATGCAACTGCTCATCACAGCAAGTACATAAAAAATTCCTAAACAGGATTATCAGAGTGCTCCTGGAATGACTGACTTTGGGCAGGTTACTTTACCTTTGTGCCTTAATTTATTAATTGATGAAATGAGCATAATAGCAGTACTTACCTCATAGATATGTGATAAGGATCAAATTCTTATTCAAAGAATTTAAAGTGTAAAGTGCTAAGAAGAGTGCCTAGAAAGTGGGAACTCCTCAATAAATATTAGCTACTGCTTATTATGAATAGAAAGTCATTTGGGTATCAAACTAGGAATGCTATTTTTAGGAGATTATCACATCTTTCCATCCCCTGATCATCCCCACCACCCCCACATACACACACACTCCAGGTCAAGGTCATAAGATTTACAGTCAGCTCCATCTTTCCCAGACTTGGAAATTTCAGAGGTCTTTCCTTTTCCTTCCTTTAGATCCCTCACATAAGATTCTT
Organism: Madoqua kirkii; assembly: GCA_006408675.1. NCBI lineage: Eukaryota > Metazoa > Chordata > Mammalia > Artiodactyla > Bovidae > Madoqua > Madoqua kirkii. The sequence goes on from SJYC01057007.1 coordinate 4,934, forward strand.
CTATTTCACTTCTTTCACATTCCCTCCCCTCATGTTTGCAACTCTAGAATTCCTGTTTCTGTTTGGAGCGTTCATTTTACTCTCATGCTTACTGCTCTCTCTAATGAGTCTTTGCTTCTCCAACACCTATGACTGGAGACAGTTTAAAAGAACCAAATGGAAAGTGCTCAATAAATATTCTTTTCCTTCACTCTCATCATTTCTTCTAATGTGACTCTCTATCCTTGAGATCTATGATCCAAGTTAAAAATGACTGGTTCCTCTTAAGGTGATTAATAGACTTTAATTCATTCTTATGCCCTTAAACTGATGACTCTCACAGGACTCAGCCTAAGATTTACTTATATTTGAGCTATGTCTACAATTTTCTTCAAATCTCCCTGTCACCATTTGCCCACCATAGAGAATGGAAATCTCATCAAATTCCTGCCGACCCCACAAGGGTATTATAAAGGTTAATGAGGCAATTTCCCAGCAGTTTTTTGAGTGCTGAGAGTGTATGAATATTATTATGGCAAAAATATTGAGGACTTTCAGTGCTTATAAAATAGCAGACATTTCCCTTAGGCTGTTAGATAAGAATTTTTAATTTTAACTTTTCAGATTTCAGTAAATTCAGTTTCTTTCATCTTTAGAGTTTTGTTTTGATGCTATGGAATTCTGAGTCTTCTGTAAATTAGACTGTATATGTATAAATACAAATACTTATATGTATTTATATATGTGCATAAATAATTTTATTTGTGTTTAGTAAAATGCAAATGATTTTATGTATTATACTATATATTATATATAATATATATTAATATACATTAATATATAATATATTATATATATATAATTATATATAATATTCCAGTGGTTTTATGTTAATACCTAAAAAAATCCTTCCAGAAATAAGTTTCTGAAAGAAGAAATATTAAAGACTTGAGAAAGGAATATTTACCCATCACTGCATCTTCAATCTGATACTTGAATTCCCCCTAGGATAATAGTGGTAAATGTCATCTATGTGTAAATCTCCACACTGACAACTTGTTTCATTCTAGAAACTTCCTAAAAGGTAGGGAATTCCTCCTTTTGCCAGGGAAGGGCTATTTCATGTTGTCTCCTCACCCCTGAAAAGTTCCAACTCTTCTTCCATCCTCTTGCAGTAGGCAATCTTGATTCTTGCTTTGCTGGGGAAATGAAAGCCATCAGGAGTACTTCCATAATCTCCCTTCACCACACATTCTGCCTTCTCTCCACCTCCTATGGATGGATGAACTGTCTGTGCTTCTGGCTAAGACCATCCTCTCTTCTCGCTTTAGGACCCTGCACCACCGTTCTCCTTCCCATCATTTGTACCATCCACTTTCCTCTTCTTATTGAATTATTCCCATCAGCATACAAGTATGTTGTGAATTTGCCCATCTTCAAATAACTTTTTAAACCTCATGTGTCCCTTCAGCTAATACTCATTTCTCTCCACCTTTTTAAATTTTTTCTTGTGTTTATTTCTTTTGTAAATTTTTATTTTATTTTATTTTCAGCTGCACTCGGTCTTCATTGCTGCTTGTGGCCTTTTCATGGTTGCAGCAAGCAGGGTCTACTCCCTGATGGTGCTTGGGCTCATTGCTGTGACTTCTCTTGTGGAGCAGGGGCTCTAAGTGAGTGGGCTTCAGTAGCTGGGCGCAGGGGCTTAGCTGCTCTGCAGCATGGAGGATCTTCCTGGATCAGGGATCAAACCCACGTCCCCTGAATTGCAAGGCAGATTCTTAACCACTGGACCTCGAGGGAACCCCCTCCATCCCTCTCTGCAAAAGTCTTTGAAAGTATTGCATGTGCCTGCTAATCTGAGATCTATCCTCCAGTTCATCACAAATGCCCAGCCATGCCATCCACACTGCCCTTCTCCAGGTCACCAGGGCCCTCCACGTTGCTAAATCTGCTGACCATTTCTCAGGCCTCATCTCCTGGGACCTAGTGGGGGCTGATGACCCAGCGGATCCCTCTCTCCGTCTTGAAATACTTCTCTCACTCAGCTTTAGGACACACCCTTGCCTGCTTTTCCTCTCTCTTTTCTAGCTGCTCATTCTCAGTGCCCCCGCCCCCACTTTGATTCTGCCTTCGACATACTTCACTTCCAACCCCACCTTCAGGCCCCAGCCTTGTCTGAGTTACTATCTTCTCTCACTGATGTTATTGCAACTCATCTCACAACCGGTCTCCCTTCAACTCCCCTTGTGGGAGTTTCTCACTGCAGCAGCCAAACTGGTCCCGTTAAAATAGGTCAAGTGGGGGACTTTCTCGACGGTCTAGTGCTTAAGACTCCGAGCTCCCACTGCAGAGGGCATGGGTTCTGTTCCTGGTCTGGGAACTAAGATCTCCCCAAAACAAAGATTTTTTAAAATAGAAAAGCATTGTTAACGGTCTGATGAGGTCCCTTAGTCTCCCCAGTCCTGTGGTACTGCATCATACAGCATGCTGTGCACGTCAGTGATACACATAGATGTGGGATCTGCTGCCTAAGACCACATCCTGAACAACCTACCGTTCAGCTCCCTGTCAATTGTCACTTGCCGAAGTAAAATCACACAGCCACATCATCTCCCTGATAGTACTCATCCTGACCCATCCCTTCAATCCAAGCGGAAGACTTGTGGTGGTCATCTCCTGATGACCTTCCCTTACCAACATTCTTTATTCTTTTAATTCTATAATAAATAAATAAGCATGCATCTTAAATAAAATAGGTCAAGTTGAGTCATCTTTCCGCTCAAAACACTGCAGGGGCCTCCCGTTCCATCTAAAGTAAAAGTGAAGTCTTTTCTGCCCACTTGACGGGATCCTATGTTGCCCTCCCAATCTTTTCTCCTCTGCCTGTGCCCTGTCGCTAAGTTGTGCCCGACTCTTTGCCACCCCATGGACTATCACCTGCCAGCCTCCTCAGTCCATGGGATTCTCCAGGCAAGAAAACTGGAGCAGGTTGCCATTTCCTTCTCCAAGGGATCTTCCCGACCCAGGGACTGAACCTTCGCCTCCTGTATTGGCATGCAGATTCTTTCCCACTGGGCCACCTGGGAAGCCCTTTCTCTCCTGCCACGTCCATCTCCTTGCTCTTTCTACTCTCCCCACAAACTTCCTCCTTCTCTCCTCCTTCACTTTCTTCATGTCCTTACTCAAGAGTTGTCCTTCTCAGGAAGGCCTTCATTGACCATCCTATCAAAAATTATAAGCACCACCCTCCCCCCCAAATTCATATTCCCTTTTTCAGCTTTTATTCTGCCTCAGCACGTTTCATATCTGCCTTTATCTCATTCAGTTGTTTATTATCTGTCTTGCACACTAGAATGTAAGCTCCATGGGGATGGGGAATTTTTTGTGTGTGTCTATTTTGTTTACTGTTTTATCCAGTGCCTAGAACAATATCTGGAAATTAATAAACATTCACTATAAATATTTGCTGAATAAATTACAAATGAAAGAGATAAGTCTGTTTGTCATAAATGGCTGACTGTTAGGACGGGAGAATGCAAATACTGGCATCATGGCACCTCTCTGGTGAGGATTAGACATCTGTGTATGTACCCTGTACCCTGTACATTCTCAGGGCAATGAAGCTCCTTGGCTGGGTGACCTCACCCTAACCCCAAAATAGCCAGCTCTGACCAGTCTTCTGCACAGAGGTCAGCTCATGCTCAGAGAGGACAGACTCTCCACCAGAAGGAATTTGTCAAGCTTATCGCCATGAAGTCATCAACAGAGGCAAATAAGATTGTGTCCTTCTTCAATATGCTGCTAGGTTATCAGGCTTCGATCTTCTTGGCTTTTGCCTCTCAGTTTTTTGTTCCCAACTCCAATGGTGAAGATTTCTATTCAGATTTCATTAAACTCCTCAGGAACTGGCTGTATTCTAGTTCTCTGCTCTTCAGAATTGACTCTCACTGTCAGTCTGAGCATAAACACTTACGTACGGTATCATTCATCCTTCATCAACCATTTATAGAGCTACAAAGTCCCAAGCACAGTGTAATGGAGGCAAGAATAAAGCAAGCCCAGTTCTTACCTTTGAGGAGATGGAAGTCTACAGTGGGAGGGAGACTTAGAGGTGAATTCAACACAATATTACAAGAGCAGAGACAGATGAAGGGTTACAGGTATGCCAAGCAGAGAAGGATGAATTTGTGGGGAGCTATGAGTTTTGCAGGATGAGAAGGTGCTTGCTGAAAAGAGAAAGTACATCACAGCCAGAATCGCTGTGGGAGATTCCCTCAAACACAATGATCTCCACCTCACCCAACACAACACAAAAGCCAACTCCTGCTTGCCTTTAGCCTGAACAGTGCTCCCCCTAAAAATAACATGATCTTTTACAAAATGTTATCTGGCATTTGATCCATCCCCAGGAATTGCCCCATGTGGTGAATGTCAGTCTGAGTAACGCCAAGATAAAGTCATCAGAGGGGCCCACTCGGACTCAGTTTTCCCACCTTGGACTCAGACTAGTAGAGCTGTGGCTTGAGAGATTAACTTTGCCCGAGCTGTGTTCTTTCCATTGCTGAGGAAGTCAGAGCCCGGGGCCGGGACTGCCCTTCCGGGTGTGCTTGGTGAGTTATGTCACGTCGTCTCTCAGCAGGATCTAATCTGAACACATATGAAGTGAATGAATCAATTATCGCAACTTACTTCTTGCATTTCCCAAACCTGTCTTCCTGCTCTCCAGACCTGAAGGGGGCAACACTGCTCTGAACTATCCCCCTTCCCACTTGTCATTTGGTGGCAAAGAGCCTGCACAGCCCAGAGAACCAGCGCTGGGAGGTCTGCTGGACCGCTGCCCCACATCTTCAGCCGTCCCTGAGTCACTCACAGCTTCGACTTTAAAGAAGCCCCAAGACTTTCCCAGTGGCCCAGTGGTTAAGAATTCACCTACCAATACAGGGGACAAGGGTTCACTTCCTAGTCTGGGAGGATTCCATACGCTGCAGAGCAACTGAACCCATGCACCACGACTACTGAGCCCAGATCCTGGAGCCCAGGCCCTGCAACAGGCCGCCGCAATGAGACGCCCGTGCACCACAATGAGAGAACCGCCCCTGCCCCCCACAACCAGAGAAAACCCAAGCTCCACAACGAAGATTCAGCATGGCCATAAACAAATCAAAAGTTTTAAGTAAATGAGTCTCCAAACGGGTTTCCAGGTCTATGAAGGTGAAAGTCGCTCAATCACATCAGACTCCCTGTGACCCCATGGACTATACAGGAATTCTCCAGGCCAGAATAGTGGAGTGGGTAGCCATTCCCTTCTCCAGGGAATCTTCCCAATCCAGGGATGGAACCCAGGTCTCCCTCACTGCAGGTGGATTCTTTACCAGCAGGGAAGCCCGAGAATACTGGAGTGGGTAGCCTGTACCCCTGGAGAAGGAAATGGTAATGCACTCCAGTATTCTTCGCTGGGAAATCCGATGGACAGAGGAGCCTGGCAGGCTGCATACAGTCCATGGGTCACAAAGAGTCCGACCCAACTGAGCAACTACCCAACAACAACGAAAGGGAGTTCTGTCCTCTGTGCTTTAAGAGAACTCCTATTAACTGAGCCGAATGGCACTACATTTAACCTGATCTACCCACATTGTGAAAATTTATTCGACAGAGCTAGGACTGGTAAGGAAGACAAAGTCCTGAACAAAGAACAGGTCGTTTTTTTCTGAACCAAACTCCACATATAGGCCTTTGTTAGGGTATTAAAACCTATTACATCTTGGCATTGAAGGGTTTTTTTTTTTCTTTAGATTCCTCAAGTATTCCTCACTGAGCCAGATTCCCCAGAGTTTGCCCTGATTTGGGACAACACAGGGAATGGGAAAAAATGACATGTTCTTTGCTCAGGACTTTGTCCTCCCTACCTGATCCAAGCTCTGTCAAATAAATATTCACAGTCATGGGTAGGTCAGCTTAAATCTGGTGACACTGGGCTCTTTCAGCTTCAGTAAATAGGTTCTCTTAAAGTACAAAGGACAGAGGACAGAAATCCCCTTGCCTGTTTCTGTTGTTTGGTTGCCCAGTGTCTGACCCTTTTTGGCCCCAGGCACTGTATGTGGCCCACCGGCTCCTCTGTCCATCGGATTTCCGAGCGCATTGCCATTTTCTTCTCCAGGGGATTTCCCTGACTCAGGGATCGAAACTGCATCTCCTGCTTGGCAGACAGATTCTTAACCCCTGAGCCACCTGGGAAGCCTCCAGAGCACTTCGCAGTCAGGTAACGAGCCTTGTGCAATCAGGGTAAGCCGAGAGACTGGCAGGCCCGCAGTTCCTGAGTCGGGGCCATGGAGTCATGCCTACCCGGGCACCTCTATGCTCCCCTTCCCTCTGCCTGTCTACAGTTAGACTTTAGCTGTCTTTCCTGAAACATCTGATTATGCCATTTCCCATGATCTAATGTAGTTTATTTCTGTTAGTCTCGTTATGGGCTACTGGCTAGTCTCTACACAGCTGCCCTTAGCTCTATGAGTTGAGATCAGGGCAGTGAGCTACAGGGCTCCAGGCATGGAGGCCTGGGCATAAAGAACTTCCTGTAACCACTTATCTCATGAGGGGGGTAGTGTCAGGGGCAGACCAAATGGCCTGTCCAGTACACAGAGTTTCCAGCTCTCTTTCCAGCTCTCCGGTGTCTTTGAACCATTTCAAGAGAAACAGCACTTTTGAGACCTATCAGATGGAAGAAACTGCAAGGGCTTTGCACGTGCATAAAGCAGGCAAAGACGTTTCTTCTCTTTTTCAGTTTTCTCTTCTTAATACGTGGGTTTAAAATATCCAACTTATAGAATTGTTTGAGGGACCTGCGAGTGCTGAACACAGGGCCAAATACATAATCACAATTTGACATGAATGACCATTCCCTTCTTTGAGGCGTACAGTCAGTCACACACGCAGAATCTTTTTGGACTGGTTCCATCTTAGTGAAGCTGGGTTGGCCATGCCTTTGGGCTTAGATGAGGGGAAACAGTAACACCTAGTGTTGGTTGAGAGTTTTTCCTGTATTAACACCTTTAATCTCCATATCCTCATTTTTCTTTGTAACACTTGTCTATCTGGCATTATATGTCGACTAGTTCGAATGTGTCTCCCCTTCTAAGACATAATCTCCATGAGGATCTTATCCTCTTTACGTTGTTTTCTTCTCTCACTAGCATCCTGAAGAATACTTGACAGTTCTTTAAATATTTGTTGAATAAATATTTAATCCCCTAGCAACCTATGCTATAGGTAATAGGTAATGTGATAACTTCTTATTTCAGATTAAAAAAAAAAACCAGCAACAACAGCTGAGGCACTGAGGAGTCACGGAAGCTGCACAAGGTCACAGGATGGGTGGTGGAGGGCAGATTAAACCCAGACTGACCCGAGCATCCCCACACTCTGCTGCTGTGCTCTCCTGCCTCTGGGAAGAAAAACTGCCTTTCAGCCCCCGTCTCTATGAATCGGACTCACATTTGTGTGTTTTGTTTTGTTTTGTTTTTTAAAGAAATGATTGTTCCCTTCGGAACTATGCTATTTATCAGCAGCAGTAGCACCGCCTTTACCTCCCCAGCCCCACCCTTGAAAGAGGAATAGAGTGACAATCACCATAACGGGAAACAGGCCTGGCCAAGGCCATTGTCAGGTCCAAAGAGCCCGTTTAGCCCTGGGACCAAGGCCGAAACGGAAACACCAGCATCTCCGACAGCTAAGACAGGTTGTCCTGCACAGCGGCTGCCCAATGGGGCTCAGATCTGAACTGCTGTACAAAGAGGACCTTCTGACAGCTGATTCCTGTTTTTCCAAAAGAGGAACTATCTTCATAAACTGTAAGGAGAAACATGCCCCACATTTCTAGCCTGAGTGAGACGTGCCAGGACCACTTCAGCTGCAGCCTGTTGGAATGGTCACGGCACGATTGTCTCAAAGGACGAATCTTCAGGTCGGTCTTAATCAAAATGAAATCTTCAGAGAATGCAAGTGGCTTGAGGCAAAAGTGCTGCAGTTGGGCAGGAATACTTTTGTCACGAGTAAACATGTCAAGAGTCGAATACCCATAGAATTTAAATGGGATCAGAATGACAGAATATGAACTAGACTCATAAAAGACGCTTCATAAAAATTTATGAAATGTGACTGAAATTTATGGAATCTTAAATGAATATTCTAGTTCTGGCCTGATAACTACATTCTACAAGGAGTTCCAATCAGTCCATTCTGAAGGAGATAAGCCCTGGGATTTCTTGGAAGGAATGATGCTAAAGCTGAAGCTCCAGTATTTGGCCACCTCATGGGAAGAGTGGACTCATTGGAAAAGATTCTGATGCTGGAAGGGGTTGGGGGCAGGAGGAGAAGGGGACAACAAAGGATGAGACGGCTGGATGGCATCATGGACTCAGTGAATGTGTCTGAGTGAACTCCGGGAGATGGTGATGGACAGGGAGGCCTGGAGTGCTGGGATTCATGGGGTCACAAAGAATCGGATACGACTGAGCAACTGAACTGAACTGAATACATTTATTCAACATGATTTATTTGCTTACAGATAAATATATATCTCATTATCTAGGGCTGACTTCAAAATAGCCTTGTATGGGAGTGGAGGGATGGGTGAATCTCTCTGAAATAAAACTGTGCCTGAGTGTCTTGTTTTCCAGTGTCTAGTTTTATTTCTTTGTCTGCACCAGGTCTTGGTCGCAGCATGCGGGATCTTCACCCTTCATTTCAAGGTATGGGATCTTTAGCTGAGGCATGTAGGATCTAGTTCCCTGACCAGGGATTGAACCTGGGTCCCCTCCACTGGGGATGTGGAGTCTTAGCCACTGGACTACCAGAGAAGTCCCAGCACTGAGACTGATTTGATGAAGCTAAGAATGGGTAGGAGAAGGGGATGAAAGAGGATGAGATGGTTGGATGGCATCACCCACTTGATGGACCTGAGTTTGAGCAAAATCCAGGAGTTGGTGATGTACAGGGAAGCCTGGCATGCTGCAGTCCATGGGGCTGCCAAGATTCGGACACAACTCTGAGCGACTGAACTGAAATGAAGCAATGGGTAAGGAGAGATTTATTATACTATTCAGTCCTCTTTCACTTCTTTAGTGTTTAAAATTTCCATAATAAAAGTGAAAAGATCAAGAAAACCTTCACACAGGAATTCTTGAACACTTCTGATTTGCACGAGCTTCCCTGGTAGCTCAGTTGGTAAAGAATCAGCCTGCCATGCAGGAGACCTGGGTTCAGTCCCTGGGTGGGGAAGATCCCCTGGAGAAGGGAATGGCAACTCACTGCAGTACTCTTGCCTGGGTAATCCCACAGACAGAGGAGCCTGGCAGACTATAAAAGTCTGATTTGCATAGCACCACTGTGCTTCAAGCAGGGAGTGTGTGCAATCCAGTTCTACCTTGAGGAGTCCAAAGTCCTAGTAGGGAAATGGAGCAGGCACTCAGGGATCCCAAATCCCAAGTGGGCTTTGGTACCCCAAGAGGGGTAGAGAGAAAGCCCAAGGAGGTTCAACTTCCAGAAGCCTGGTTAGTATTGTGTTCATTGAGACAGCCTCGTTATGAAGATTTGAAATACTATTCCAACCTAACTCACCCTGACACTCGTCACAGAGAACAGACATCTGTTATCTGACATGTCCTGGGATGTGGAGGGAAAGTAGAGAAGCTAATTTTCTTCCTGGAAAGGACACAGCTGTGCTGGAGTATACTATTTGAAAAGAAATGCAAAGATTTGGCTAGGAAATCAAGCTGGGGGTTGGAATGAGGGACAGAAGGGGTGCGGTCAGGAGTGTGTCAGATGGAGAAGGTTTTGCAGTGATTAAGTGATCCTAAAAATGTCCCCCAAATGAGAGCTCAAGCACTTGTCTCCTTTACTGAAATCATCTTGCCAAACAGGTAAATATTCAAATCTACCGGACAAAGGTTTCTAATATCCTGGACAGTGCAGGAGAAATCTTGCTGACTGCTTTGGGGATGTTCTTTTTCACAGGCCAGGCCAACACTGTCCCTTTTACCCTTTATCCACCTGCAGACTGACCTCGGTACAAGTGGACGAGTGCCCAGGGCTTGCACCTAGCCCACCAACTGGAGGCGGTGCTCCCACTCTCTCAGTTTTGCATCTGCAGTTTCCTGACTTGTAATCCAAGGTAACTAATCACCTCTACTATAGGATTTTCTACAAGTTAAAGAAGACTGCTCTCATTTCTCTTTTTTTAAAGTTCTTAATAGGTCTCCTCATTGCTGAGCCATGAACTCCCGACATGAACAAATGCCTTGATTCATTTTGCTCTCATACTTGAATATAAAACGAAATGAAGATGCTACTTTATAAAGAGGAAGTAAGGGGAATTCTCTGGCAGTCCAATGGTTAGGACTTGGAGCTTTCACTGCGGTGGACCGGGTTAAAAACCCAGTCAGAAAACTAAGATCCTGCAAGCCTTTTGGCACGGCTATGAAAGAAAAAGGAAATGAGGTACATACATACAATTTGGTACATATAATTCATGTACAATTAAACTAACATGCTTTCAGATAAAAACTGCATAAAAACATATTTTTCTAAATTCCAGCTAAATGAATGCTGTGTGAAATATCTCTCATTAGTAATCAGTGGAGTAAGAGATACATATTTTGTAAACTTTAAAATAGTCTCCAGAAGTTATTTCTACTTCAGCCTCCAAACATGAATTAAGTTCCTATTATATGCTGAGTACTGGGCACATTTCTCAGATGCAAATGATGAGGCTAAACTGGTACAATATAAGAGATACAGCAGGTGACTATGAACACTATATGCAGAGCTATGGCATGGAAAATTTTGTAAAAAAGTAAATAAGAAACAGGATCAGACCCTGAAGTAAAGTAATTTTCAGTCTAGTTGATTCTGTTTTATAAATATTTAAAAGTTTTCTATTCCTTTGAGGTCAAATAAGGACACATTCCTGGAATGTTCCATTGCAGTGAAGAGCAGAGGCTCTGGGTCCATCACCTACAGTGCAACCTTTAGCAAATGACTTGATCTCTCTGAGTTTTCTCAGCTACAAAGTGGGCCAAATCATACTTCTCTTGTAGTGTTGTTCTGAGATTGCGGTGAGCTGACAAATGAAGAATGCTGGGGACAACACCAGGCACACAGTACACCCTCAATAAATATTAGCAAATAGCTCATATTAATACCCACCCAGGTGGCACAGTGGTTAAGAATCTGCCTGCCAATGCGGGAGACACAGGCTTGATCCCTGGGTTGGGAAGATCCCCAGGGGTAGAAAGATTCCCAGGGGGTAGGAAATGGCAACCCATTCCAGAATTCTTGCTTGTAAAACTCCATGGACAGAGGAACCCAGCAGGCTACAGTCCAAGGGGCCACAAAGAGTCGGACATGACTGAGCAACTGAGCATGCCAGAGCTTGAACAACAACTCTTTCCAAGGTAAGAGAAAGTCCTCTCAAGAAGAGTTAGGGATTTAACAGGTTAAAAGTCCTAGAGAATGGAGCACTTTATTAAGACCAGTGAATCAGCACTTTCCTGTTTACTCCCCAGCTGCTCAGAAACACTGATTAACATGCTCAGAGGAAGAGCTCCAAGACAAATTCCAATGGCAAGAAAAACAACCAACTTCCCTGGTAGACAGGCCGTCCCTTTATTAAAGTTCCATTCTGGTAACGAGTTGGTTATGCGACATTTTGGGTGTCAGAGCGGAAGCGGGAAGAAACAGCGTATCCTCACGTGCTAGACCCCAAAGACCCATTCAGCTCTTTCTGGTACATCTGTCTTTGCTTCTCAAAGTGCTGACCAGGCACGGCCCAGGGCAAAGAACACCCAGCCATGTGGACCCACACAGGACAAATCTGTGGCAAAGACCTGCATGGATTACTCAACCTCTGCATGCCTCGGAGAAGAGGTGCTTATACCAAGTGGGGGTGTGACCTCTCATGGCCAAACTTAGGGAGTGGAAGAACTAGTAGTTTGTCCTAGCCTACCTTTGAGAGGTTATCTAAATATTTGATGGCTCTTCTATTTGATTGAAGAAGCAGAGTCTTTTTGGCTGCCCCCTGGTGGCTTATGGGATTTTAGATCCCTGACCAGGTATTGAACCCAGGTCTTTGGCAGTGCAGAGTCTCTAACCACTGGACGGCCAGAGAATTCACTGTCGAAGACTTTTATGTGGCATTTCCAGCTACAGTGCAGCTCCTATCTTCAGACTTCTCTTAGAAATGTTAAAGAACAATATAGTCACCACCCTATAATTTCTTCCCTGGTAGCTCAGATGGTAAAGAATCCACCTGCATGCAGGAGACGCCCGTTCAATTCCTGGGTTGGGAAGATCCCCTGGAGAAGGGAACAGCTACCTACCCCAGTATTCTGGCCTAGAAAATTCCATAGCTATATAGTCCATGGGATTACAAACAGTAGGACATGACTGAGTGACTTGCACTTTCTATAATTGACGATGGCTCTGTATCAATTAATAAATTGATATTGGAAAATCATAAGAGAGCTTGAGAAACAAAGAGAATACAAATTTTCAGCAGCATCTGGAATATTCTACTTCCCATTTTGAAGCATTATGTATTTAATAGCTGGTACCTGACCTGCCTCTTGAGAAATCTGTATGCAGGTCAGAAAGCAACAGTTAGAACTGGACATGGAACAACAGACTGGTTCCAAATAGGAAAAGGAGTACAACAAGGCTGTATATTGTCACCCTGCTTATTTAACTTCTGTGCAGAGTACATCATGAGAAACGCTGGACTGGAAGAAACACAAGCTGGAATCAAGATTTCTGGGAGAAATATCAATAACCTCAGATATGTAGATGACACCACCCTTATGGCAGAAAGTGAAGAGGAACTCAAAAGCTTTTTGATGAAAGTGAAAGAGGAGAGTGAAAAAGTTGGCTTAAAGCTCAACATTCAGAAAACGAAGATCACAGTATCTGGTCCCATCACTTCATGGGAAATAGATGGGGAAACAGTGGAAATAGTGTCAGACTTTATTTTTTGGGCTCCAAAATCACTGCAGATGGTGACTGAAGCCATGAAATTAAAAGATGCTTACTCCTTGGAAGAAGTTATGACCAACCTAGAGAGCATATTCAAAAGCAGAGACGTTTCTTTGCCGACTAAGGTCCGTCTAGTCAAGGCTATGGTTTTTCCAGTGGTCATGTATGGATGTGATAAAAAAAAGATGCTATTAGTACTATTATCCTTTTATAGGTGAAAGATTGTATTAAAAATAACACAATTATTATTAAAAATAAATGTATGTATAAGTGGCTTCGGTATCCTATTTATGATCACAAAAGCCTTAATAAATTGAAGTATCTAGCCCCTGAGCTGCTGGGAGATGTTTGAAAGTCACAGAAGATCAGACATATCAGCTCCTTCACAAAGGAGTCCTGGACTCCTAAGGTCACTTAACTCTGGAATCAAATCATGGCACTTAGCATTGGGAGAAGCTCAGTAATCAATCAGTTATTCAAGGGGAAAAATTCCTTCTTGGTAAAATAGTAAGTGTTCCTTTGAAAGTTTTTAACCACATGTAAAACCAAGAATTTGAAACAGGCCTAAGAACACAGTTACATAAATCTGAAGCAATAGCAGGGTTGCACCCAGGCCTGGCACAAGGAGCACCAATTGCTCAGTCCTGACTCTTTGTGACTCCCTGGACTATAGCCCTACAGGCTTCTCCGTCCAAGGGATTCTCTAGGCAAGAATACAGGAGTGGGTGGCCATTTCCTTCTCCACGGGATCTTCCTGACCCAGGGATCAAACTTGCGTCGCCTGCATTTCCTACATCAGCAGACAGATTCTTTAGTGATTGAGCCACCTGGGAATATTTGAAAGTGTTAGTTTTCAATCATGTCTGTCTCTTTGCAACCCATAGACTGTAGCCCAGCAGGCTCCTCTGTCCATGGAATTCTCCAAATACTGGAGTGGGTAGCCATTCCCTTCTCCAGGGGATCTTCCCCATCCAGAGATCAAACCAGGGTCTCCTGCACTGAAGGCAGATTCTTTCCTTTCTGAGCCACCAGGTAGGAGCCCAATAAATGCTTCTACCTATTTGATTATCAAGAGCCCCATCTGCTGGTCAAACAGAATTCATCTGCAACCCTGCAGATACTGTTTAGAAAACCCATGTGTCAGAAAATTAGAAGAGAAGAAAGGAATATTGAAGGTGAAAAAGGCTCTGGAGGTCATCTGATCCAATCCATTTATTTCACAAATAAGGAAGCTTATTATAATACTGGTGTACTCTAAAAGAAATGGAGAAAGTAAAATAATTTATCAGTACTATAGTTCATATAAAATATCAACTGTGAGACAATGAGTATGAACTTTTTTAAGGTGAGAGTATTCCACACACTGAAGATGTTTTCTGATTTAAAGCTGATACCTGTTCTTCTCACCAAAAAAAAAAAAAAAAAAAAAAAAGGAAAAAGTTTGGACTTTGAATTAAACTAAAGTGTGAATTGAGGTTTTACCCCTGATGTTTCCTGGTTTAGGTATTTACCTTTCTGGCTTAACAGACTTCATCCTAAATACTTAATAATAATAAATTAGCAATCCTTCATAATCCTCCTCTATAAGGATGTAAAATCACCTGTCTAAAGCTTAACAGCAGGCACAGAGTCGGAACCCCAAAATTGCTATTATTAATATTGTGAGCTAACAATCGCTTCCTATATAGGTGTAACACCAGGACTATCAGGAGAATTTGGATAATGTATATAAAAACTCTTCAAAATTGAAAATTTACAGTACAACTAAAAGTTAGTTTTAATTTGGACACAGAGCAATGGTGTTCACAACAAAACATTTTTAATCATCAATTTAACAAGAAATTCTTTAAAAAGAAACAAATGAGGGAAAATGTCCCTGGCTGCCCAGTGGTTAGGACTCCATACTCCCACTGCACAGGGCATGGGTTCCGTCTCCGGTGAGAGAACAAAGATCCTGCAAGCCTTGCTGTATGATCAAAAAGGAAGAAAAAATTAGGAACATGTCTTTGATAAACTGCGTTCTTAAAACACAAGCTTTCATTTGCTATCTGGAAAGACTGGTCTGGCTTCTCTATTTCTCTACACTCCAAACACTGAGGAGTTCTTTCCTTTGGTTTGGCTCTCCTCACATTTCATCAGCTGCAACAGAAGCTACAAGCCAGTAGACACTGCTGGTTTCTGCCTGGAAATCTCTCCCATGGATCCGTGGCTTCATCAGGTGCCAGCTTTCTATTTTCCATGTTAACAGCAGGCAGCAGTGTTAACAAACCTGCTACCTTCCCCTCAGCCTCCAAGGTCATTTTCCTGTCTTTAAGCCCTCATCAAACTTCCCTGGAGACCTGTTCCTGGGTCTTCTCGAAGCCCTTCTAGGTGGCATCCTCCACCTTCTCAAGACCCTGGCAGTGTCCATCCATTAGTCAGTCCCAAAGCCAAGGCCGTACCCCCATTCCAGTTATCTATGCTGCATACAAAGCCATCCCAAAACGTAATACCTAAAAGCAACAGCTTATTAACACTTCTCCAGGTTTTCTAGGCTAAAGAGGGGCAGTTCTCCCTGGGGTGTTTCAAGTGGCTGCAGTCACCTGCAGCCGGGGCTGCCTGTCCACAAGGGCTCACTCCCGGACCAGCGGTTGATGGTGGTGCACGGGGCTCTGCTGGCATCTCCCGTGTAGTGTGTTGCTGGTGTGTGGGCTCAGCTGCCTGGAGGAATGTGGGATCTTAGCTTCCAGTCAGGGTTGGAGCTCATGTCCCCTGCATTAGAAGGTGGATTCTTAAACACTGGGCCCCCAGGGAAGTCTGTAGAAGTGACCAGTTTTATAGACAGAAAAGCATGAAGCAGACCCACAGGATGCGTCAGAAGGAAACAGTGGCATTCTCAGAGGCCCATGTCCTCAATCCTGGTACTCTCAACAACCGGCATCCCTGTCCTGAGTATCATCACACTCCAGCATCTGAATAATTTACCCTCTTTGCTTAAGACAGCTTGAGTGAATTTCTCTCACTTGCAATTAAAAGTCGTAGTACAAAAAGAAAAACAAGAGATTAGGGGGAAATGTATTTGTACCTTGGAAGTATTTAGGCAGATGAGTAGCCACTGTTATCACAACAAATTAAAGGCCTGCCTCACCACAAGTCTGGGTTTAGGTGCTCCTCTCTTGTGTTCCTGTGGCCAAGAGAATTGGCCCCTTGGTGTATCGTCTGTGGAGAATAAATTCCACATGGACAGAGGTTGTTTTTCTTGTTAACATAACCCTGCATCTGGCATTACCGCTTTTATTAATATAAACAAGTGTGTACTCGTTACTACCTTCAGGGACTGATCTGTACCAGAAAACAGTACATAATGGAAAGAACTGGTCTGCTTTGCAGAAGACCTGGGTTCTCGTTCAAGCTCTACAACAATGAATCACCATTTTCTTACCAGCAAAGTGGAGAAATAACCTTTTTCCCAGAGTTACATTTCAGGAATATACCAGTTACTAAGAACCTAAGTGACTTCATACTTCCCACTTCAAAAAGACATTAACAAGCATAGTACCACCCTCCTTTTATAAGCAAGTGAATGTCTGTGCGTCCCACTATCTGCAGCCCTGGGGACTACAGCCCACCAGGTTTCTCTGTCCATGGGATTCTCCAGGCAAGAACACTGGAGAGGGTTGCCATGCCCTCCTCCAGGGGATCTTCTGGTCCCAGAGATTGAACCCAGGACTCCTGCATTGCGGGCAGATTCTTCACTGTCTGAGCCACCAGGGAAGCCCCTTCTAAGCAAGGTATGCAGGATTTCCTCATTGTAATCCTGTAAAGAGGGTATTTTCTCTCTAAATTTGTGGCAAACAGATGTGCTGCTCAGACCTCCCTGATGGCTAGCTGCTTCCCTGTCCACGGGATTTCCCAGGTACCAATCCTAGGCTGAGTTGCCACTTCCTCCTCCAGGGGATCTTCCCCACTCAGGGACTGAACCCGAGTCTCCTCCACCGGCAGGCAGGCTGTTTACCTCCGAGCCACGAGGAAATCCCTTCACCAGATACTCTCCACTGAACCATTTACCCTTCTAACTCCATTGTAGCATACACCTTCTAGAGAATTCTGTAATAAAATCAAGGACTATTTTATTTCCGATCTAGGCCATCAGTTTACTGTAGCTCATATACTTGACCTCTGCCGATGTTAATACTGCTTGGCAGGCTTTTTATCAGGCTGTTAACATGTTGGCAGTGACCCCAAAAGCAAAAGCCTAGTACAAGGCACAACTTTTTCCTTCACATAAAACACTGCAATTTTACCGGTAGAATTATTTAAATACATCTTATTGTGTTTAGTCAAGATACTTGACTACAAAAACAAAACCTGAAAAGCTATGACAGAGAAACACATCCCAAACCTTAACAGCGCCATCTGGTGGTGCTTAACAGGAACTTCTCAACATTCAATCTTGGGGAAAGACCTATGGAAATCATAAACCTTTGTGTAACCTTGCCCATCTAGCTTAACTGGGTTTTAAAATAAGGCCAAAAAACAAAAAACAGAAAATATAAGTTAAACCAAGCCTTTAAAGTTGGTGAATACATACAGGTCTTGTTTCCCTTTTTCAGAGCTTTGGGGTATAGTAACCACCTCTCCCACCTCTCATCACTAATGGACTGTTCTGTGTTGTTTTTGTCGGTCGTTATTTATTAGCATCTGAAATTTTATAAAATTTTTTAATCTTTCAATAATTTGACTTCCTTATAAGCATATAAGCTCTGTGCTCCCTGGCATACAATAGGTTCTCAAAACTTTCTGGATAAATAAATCTTTTTAATGAACAGCTACATTTAGATCAGCCCTGGAATAAGAGAAAAAAATCCACCTGAGTAGAAATTTTACTGTAAACTTGAAGATCTTAGGATAAGAATCAAGACCCCAGAGAAGTGTCCTCCTCCCAACCTCCAGGGCTTCCCAGGTGGTGCAGCAGTAAAGAATCCGCCTGGCGATGCAGGAGACACAAGGGATGCAGGGTGCAGGTTGGGATGGTCGCTGGAGGAGGAAACGGCATCCCACTCCAGCACTCTTGCCTGGAAAATCGCAAGGACAGAGAAGCCTGATAGGCTACAGTCCATGGAGTCACAGTCAGACACAACTGAGCACCTGAGCATGCAGGCTCAGCCGCTGGGGGAACCAAAAGCCCTAGCTAGAAGAAATTAGGAGACCAGACTAGCCTACAGATGCTTTTATGTGCTCAAAACTGTATTGATTACTGGAAGTGAATGCCTGAAGGGAACTTCATCTAACACAAGGACATTTAAAACAGACATGACTGCGTAGCCCACGCTTGAATATTTATAGGGATATGGAGCTGCCTCCTCCTAAGGCATCCTGCCACCTACACCTGGAGACTTCAGCTACCAACAGCAGCTTGACAGTTATAGCATGGGAGTGGATTCATTACAGACTGAAGATTAATACCATCAATGAAAAAAACACAAAAATTAGAAAAATTATTTATTTCTGCTCCTTTCATACATCTTATTGTTCCTGAAACAGTCTTCCACACATATCTGAAACGATGTACTGGCACACACTCTGTTTAAAGGCAAAGCACCATTGGTAAAGCTGATCAGCTGTCCAGCGTTCTCAGCGTATGGGATCACGTGTCCTGATTTTACATTAATTTCTGAAGGTCAGAAAAGTCACCTCCAAAAATTGTTAAGGGGTTTGTAAAAAATAATCACTTTATTCAATATTATAGCTATAGAAATGAAGTACATTCTAAGAAATGAAAAAAAAGAAAAAAATATCACTTAATATCATTGGTACATCAGTGAAAGCCAGCAGGAAAAAATACTGATAAGCTTGTCTCTGACACTAAGAAGACATTCTAGTCCATGCTTTAATATGCTTCCTATGTTTTCACGAGATGTTTCTTTTCTGCTGCTTTTCATCCTTCTCTGTATTTCTTATCTGAGGACCGGTATAGCCTTTAAAATTTCATTAACAGGAGCAAATTCAGTACCTGCTGATTTCTTCTCAAAAGGCACTCTAACCCATCAGATAGCCCCTGTAAAACATAAAATTTATAAACACAAAGAGTGAAAAGGAAGCAACATTTCAAAGTGTCCCAAACAAACTTTATGATGAATCAAAGGACAATCTGAAAATATAAACGTGTGATTCCTCATTATGGTTCTATTTCATTTCTTGCCCCCTCAATAAATACATTTCTGGCCTTGGTTCTATTATCCTTCCCCCTCAAAGGACAAATTTACAAACCAATATGCTAAATGACACAAGATGAGAAAAGAAAGAAAAGAAAATGTTATCTAAAAGTTAAAGCTAAGAGTGTGGACTCTTACAATTCCAACAAGAGTCACAAAGCTTTTTATAGAAAGCAGCTCATTTTGACATCCTAAAAAGCCTAATATTACCAAAGGGAAAGATGGAGGGACCAGGAGCTGTCCAGGCCTGGGAAGTGAGCCCTCGCACCCTGCACCTGTTTCTTTAGGACACGTCCTGATGGTGCGCAGGGGCGTCAGCTGTAGCTGTTGAGCAAGTCAAACTTCACAATGTTCAAATAGGAGATCCTTTATTAAATGCACAAGGTAGGCCCTGAAATCCCCTTTAAATTCAGGTATTAACAGTCTGCTTTATAACGTTTCAAACTTTTCCTTTTGCAATAAACCCTTGCAACCTATTAGGATCAAGAGGAAAACAGAAAGCTGTGTAAAACTATCCACATTAAAAAATGGTTGAAAACATCCTGTCCTCACTCACTGATGCCTTTAGAACTTATCTGCTTTTGACCCTGTTTCTAACATGAGTAGATAAGCTTGGGCAAACCTTAGCTTCCTCATCTGTAAAATGGAGTTACATCAAATAATTTAAAGGATTATATAAGAGAATCTACCAATATAGTAACTGCTATTCTCAGCAGTAAGCACTTGACGAGCGTTAGCTATTATTAGTTCAGAGTCTTGAGTTTCTTCCTCTCTAAGGTGGCAGCAAAAAACCGCATCATGGGGCTGACACCTGACATCGTGCCTGACACAGCGCAGACACTCAGGAATGCGCGTTTCCTCGTTCCGGCTCCTAGACCCACCTGACTCCCTACAGGGCTTGGGTCTACGTGCAGCCTAAGTGATCTCCTTAGAACTCATTTATCCCTTTCCTTCTGCTCTACCGGCCTGGCCGATTCACACTCTGAGCACAGAGATACACAACTTTAATCTCACAACTCTGAGACAACCCAGGGTTGAATAAAAAATGTAAAGGCTCTTAACGTACATATTGATTTTGAAGATCTTCACGTAAATTTGCTAAGGTAATGCCTGATATTTCACAAAAAGCATACTTTAAGACCTAAGCTTCACAAGCTCTTAATCTGAAGGAGAACCGATAGGTGTACGTACATAACTGAATCACTTTGTTGTACTCCTGAAATTAACACAGCACTGTAAACCAACGGTACTCCATTATAAAAAAAAAAAAAAGATTAAACCTATAATAAAATAAAATCACTGTCAGATAATTCTTAACAACAGTAAGAAAAAAAAAAAGACCTAAGCTTCACAGGAATAAAAGATTCAAGAAGATCCTAAAAGTGTCCACCACCAGGGTTGGCACCAAGGGAAGCTGCTCAACAGCTAGCTCATACTATGAAACAAAAGAACCGAGGACTCTTCAGGGACAGCTGTCGGTCATCTGCATGTGCAGATACGCAAACAGGACATTTATCTCTGGATATAGTTACACGCTGTGGTATTCTTCCTTGTAATTAGTGTGTGACCTCTGCTTCCGCATCAAATAAAGCTATCTTTTAATGTTTGAAACTATGTCAGCAGGAAGGACATCAGGTCTTTTAAAAAGCACAGCTCAGAAAGTATAAAGCAGGTTGTAGCTTTCACTGCTGTTGTTTTCTCAAGGTACCTCTTGTTAAGGATATCAGATTCTTGGTGAAGGCGAGTGCCACCCTGGAAGCTATCTTACAGCACAGCCATCTTTTATCTGAGATGCTAGCAACTTATTTGATGTGAAAAAATTCCTGGTTACTGGTGTTTTTTTACTGTACTGTTGTTGCTGTCTCATTTATTACATATCTAACTGCTTCTATACGTTAGGACATCAAAGAGAATCTATGCCCAAGAAGACACATCCCTTCCTTGCTGGTGGTAGTAACCACACCCATCACAAGGAATATGCAGGCCCCCAGACCTGGCTCATCATCTCTCTGGGGCCTGCAAACATGCTAAAAATGCAATACTGCTTGCGTTTTCTAAAACTGTCCATTGTTTCTCCCCACACCACACTCAAGGTACCAGGCATCAGGAGCTGTAGATGAGAAACCGCATCGGAGAGTGGACCATACAGTCCTTCCTCTTCAAAATTTAGATTTGGCTGCTTGGTAAGTTATAGAAATTAGCAATTTTTTGTTTAGACTATTGCTCTGTTTTGACTACATCTATCTATACCTGAAACCCAGAGAGTATACTCCTGTTTCTCATTTCCTATTGTTAGATCTTAGTTAACTATCTTGGAAACTGGCCTACCGAATGCAGAAGACAAATGTTTACATAAATAATTACGAAAGTTAAGATGAAAGCAATCCAGAGAATTAAACAATTTTCAAAATTTTTTTCTAAGCAGTAGACAGCTCAGCTCTGTTATCCTATCTTTCAAATGCCATTTTCTTTCTTTTCTTGGGGGGCAGTGCCACACCACACGGCCTGCAGGATCTGGTTTCCCAAGCAGGGGTCAAACACAGGGCCCAGCAGTGAAAGCACCAAGTCCTAACCACGAGGCCGCCAAGGAATTCCCAAACCAATTTATTTTGTTCCAAAGATAACGTAAGCTTTCTGCATGAATCTAAATAATGTAATATATATTTGAAAGTCTCTTTCCTGTCCAAGGCTTAATCAATTTTCCTCCTATCAATATTCAGAAAGCAGCAGCAATTAATGGCTTGAAAATACTCTGTATTATTATTACTAGTACTACGGGAATTCCTCCACAGGTTACAGATTAACCAAAAAGAACTTTTAGAGAAAAGTCTCCATCAGTGGTCACTGATGCTACAGCAAAATAACTGGATTTCTTCATGAACATACATGGAAATAATAGGAAGATCTATCTGTTTCCATTTTGCTATTAACTAACCTTAAGCAAGTCACACATTTCTTTGGTTCTCAAAATGTCCATCTATTTAAATGAAGGTTAAATTAAATCTCCCATGATTTCATGTGATCCAGATAATTATTTTACTAGTTTGCAAATTAAGATATTGATTATACAAAGCACTGAGTAACTTACGGCAGCTTCATTCTCATGAATACTCTAGCCATGAAAAAGCTCAAAAGGACACACACGAATCCAATGAATAAAAGAAGAAACCTATTGAGTTTGGGAATGTTTGGTGCATTGGACCGGTCCAGGATTATGAAACCTAATCCTCCCATTGTAAACAGGAAGCTGGATGCGAGTCCTTCCATAATATACTGCCCATTTACCCTGAAAAAGAAAGAACAGCAAAATAATCAATGAAAATTCCCAGAAAAATAGAAAGTTTCTTCCTCAGACTGAAATTCCTATTTCTACTAAAACATTTTTGTGTTTATTTTTTATTCTTATAAGTGTTTTACCATATTTCTGGCTATTCATCCCAACAAATATTGAGAGCCTGTTATGCATCAAATACTGTTCTAGGTTCTGGAAATATAACAATAAACAAAATAAGAGAAAAATCTTTTGTCTTCATGGAGCTTATGCTCAAAAAAAAAAAAACTTTAAAACTCAAC
>SJYC01057008.1:0-44938 GCA_006408675.1 Madoqua kirkii
CAGAACTTTAGTTTTGCTTTTAAACATTATGTTATTTAAATATCTACTATCAATTTCAAATTGTGAACTGGTTAGAAACATTTCCTGAGTTTTATAGTAATTAACAAACCTCTTATTTCAAAGGGAAATTTTTAAAAGGAAGTTTTCTTAATTAAGGCTTCTTGAACTCCACAAAGATTTCCAGTAACCTATAAACTCTTAAATTTCTGTATATACGTGCATATGATTTTTCTAGTGTGTGCGCGTGCTCAACTGTGTCCAACTCTTTGCAACCCCATGGACTATAGCCTGCCAAGCACCTCTGTCCACAGAATTTTCCAGGCAAGAGTACTGGAGTGCACTGCCACGTCCTCCAGGGGATCTTCCTGACCCAGGGATCAAACCTGAGTCTCCTGCATCTCCTGCACTGGCAGGCAGAGTCTCTACACCTGAGCCACCTGGGACACCTCTTTCTAGGGAGGAAGAGCTTTCAAATTCTCAAGAGTTCATGGACCCCAAAAGGCAAATTTCTCTGTTAAAGATATGATTTATACAAAGACACATGTAAAGAAAGTATATGCATGCATGTGTGTATGTATGTGTATATATACATAGATCTGCTAAACTAATTGCTTTAACTGAAAACAACACATGCAGCAGTTTCAAAATTCAAAGTCAAATGTCATCCCTGTGAGAAGTCTCCCTACCAGCAGGATCTCCAGCCACCTGGATTCCCCTTCCCCGCCGAGAATCACAGTAATCTTTCCAGGAATACTCTCTGCATGAAATACCATTCATGTAACTGTAAATACAAATATTTTTCACCAGCTTCCCTGGTGGCTCAATGGTTAAGAATCTGCCTGCCAATGCAGGAGATGCCAGTTTAATCCCTGGGTCAGGAAGATCCCCTGGAGGAGGAAATTGCAACCTGCTCCAATATTCTTGCCTGGAGAATCCCCTGGACAGAGGAGCCTGGCGGGCTACAGACCATGGGGTCGCAAAGAGTTGGATACCACTGAGAGTGAGCACAAACACACACACAAATACAAATAAAGAGCTATCTTTAGGTAGACAGTTACCAAGTGGATATTATAAGGCAATACAACAAACACTGTTCAAGGGAAATAAACAACAGGAACTCTCAAGTCTCAAATATTTTTCTTCTTATTTAACAGTGTAAGATCTTCCCTAGTAGCTCAGCTGGTAAAGCATCTGCCTGCGATGCAGGAGACCCGAGTTCAATTCCTGGGCTGGGAAGATCCGATGGAGAAGGGACAGGCTACCCACTCCAATATTCTTGGGCTTCATTGGTGGCTCAGCTGGTAAAGAATCTGCCTGCAATGTGGGAAACCTGGGTTCGATCCCTGGGTTGGGAAGATCCCCTGGAGAAGGGAATGGCAACCCACTCCAGTTTTCTGGCCTGGAGAATGCCATGGACCATACAGTCACAAAGAGTCGGACATGACTGAGCAACTTTCACTTCACTTCACAACCAACACTGCTCAGGAGAAATAAACAACAGGACCTCCCGAGTCTCAAACACTATTCTGCTTATTTAACAGTATAATCCAGAGGCCCAATTTTTTCTTTTTTTGGTTGTGCTGGGTCTTCACTGCCGTTTGAGGGCTTTTCTGCCCTAGCTGGAGTGACTGGGGGCTCCTCTCTTGCTGCGGAGCCTGGGCCCTAGGCGCAGGGGCTCCACCAGATGCAGGGGCTCCACCAGAGGCAAGGGCTCTGGAGTGCAGGCTGGGCAGCTAAGGTCCACACGGGCAGCTGAGGTCCACACGGGCAGCTGCTCCGCAGCATGTGAGATCTTCCCAGACCAGGGATCGAACTGCGGTGAAAGGCAGATTCTCAACCACGGGACCACCAGCAGAGCCCCACACGTTTTTCCTTAAATGGCCAAACAGTATGCATCTTAGGCTTGCCGGCCATGTAATCTGTGTCGCACTTACCGCAGTAGCTTGAAAGTAGCCATGGATGGTACAGAAGTAAATGGCTGTGCCTAACTCCAGTAAAGCTTTATTTACAAATACGTACCAGTTTACTGAGCCCAGAACAGCCTAAAAATAAAGGTATTTTAAACTGATAGCCTCCTTTAAATCAGTGATTATGTCCATCATTGTGAAATATTTCCTAATAAACGGATAATATACTTTTACTCTTGTTCTTGTCCACTTCCTACCACCTCTAAATTTAGCATTTTAAAACAGCTATTGTCAAAATACAAATCGACCCAATAGGTTGTGCCATAATTTTAAATACGCAGGCATGCCCCAGCAATCTTCTTTCCCACCACCGAATCATTCAAAATGGTATCTTTCACCTGTAGGCCAAGAAAGCGACTGGTCTCTGATGCCCGTGTTCATCAGTCACTGGCCGACACTGGGAGGTTCGACAATAACATCATAAATGATTCCTGAATGAAAGGTAACAACATAGATTAGACTGGATTTCTAATTTATTTAGTTTTTATCTGTCTCTAAAGTGAAAGTGTTAGTTGCTCAGTTGCATCCGATTCTTTGTGACCCTATGGACTGTAGCTTGCCAGGGTCCTCTGTCCATGGAATTCTCCAGGTAAGAATACTGGAGTGGTTAGCCATTTCCTTCTCCAGGAGATCGTCCTGACCCAGGGTCAAACTGGGTCTCCTGCAATGCCAGAACAATCTTTACCATATGAATCAACAGGGGAGCCAATCTGTCTCTAGAGGTTTATTTGTATTTAAATACTGTTTCCTTTCGCGCTTCCCAGGTGGTGTTAGTGGTAAAGAATCTGTCTGCCAAAGCAGGAGACGCAGGTTCAGTCCCTGGGTGAGGAAGACCCCCTGGAAAAGGAAATGGCAACCCACTCCAGTATTCTTGCCTGGAGAATCCCATGGACAGAGGAGCTTGGCGGGCTACAGTAGATGGGAGTCACAAAGAGTTGGACGCGACTGAGCAGAGAGATCTTAGAGCCTGAGTGCTGGAGAAGTTTGGGAGCCCATTCATAGAAAGATACTGAAGTTAAAGGAAGTATCTGTCTTTAAAGATGCATTTATATTTAAACAGAACTGCTCTAAAGTATTATTACAGTGAAATGAGGCCCAGCTTATCTCCTACACTTCCGATAAACCATTCAGAAATTCAACTCAGTGCTTTTAGAATGACTTGTAAATCAGAATTATCCCAAAAAGAGGTATTTTATGACAGAATTCATTCAGTAACTGTTTCCAAACTCAAGAATGACTCCACAATAAAGGAGATTTAACATTAAAGGCTAATTCTAACTCAAGAAAAATGTTACACATATGCTTGTTTCTATAATTAAGAGGTAACTAGAGAATTTTTCTTGCTTAAAAGTAAAATGAGACATTTTAAAATCACATCATTAAGCAGACTGGCAATACTGGAGGCACATGATCATTAATGTTAATTTCTTTCATTATGTCTTAATGACCACTTATGTTACTGCCCATCGACACTGTTTTCCAAACCTCCCACTGTCAACATCTATTCTTTTATCTTCTCCACTGTTTTCCATCATCCTCATTTTTAGCATTTTTTTAAGCATAACAAGACTGTCTCCCTCACCTCTGATAACAAAACCACCATTTAGGAATTCTGTAATGCTACCTCACCATCAAACCCACAAACTGGAGCCAGCTTCCATCTTCACCTCCTTCCCTCCAGCTACACCAGAGGAAGAGTCCCTCCTCCTATCGCCATGGGATCCCCTTTACAATCATCAGGACTCCACACCCTTACCATTTCAAAGACTGTTCCTTTGGCTAGCTCCTCTCTTTCCTGTATTATCTATTAACCTCCCGCTCCCAATATCAACCTTTCCTTGACACCAGATCCTCCTAGTTAACATTCTATTTCTATGCTTCCTTTTGGAAAGGGAGCCAGGCTTCTTTCTGGAAAAGAAAAAAAGAATTTGTAAACTTGCTGTCTCCACTTTCTCATTTACCCTTCCTTCTTTCACTCACTCTGATCTGACTTCTGCCACCACTGACATTACTCTTGCTAAGGTGGCCAATGGCCTTGCTGTGGTCACATTCAAAGGACACTCCCAGCTCTCACCTTAGGAGCTTTCCTAGTAGCACTCCATCCAGTTTACTAGAGCCATTTTCTTTCGGGTGGGAGGGATGGCTTCTTACGGCTTTTGTGACACTCCTGTCTGTGTCTTCCTTGCTCTCTCTCCAGCTGAGCCTCCTCTTCTATAAAACCACTAAATACTCAGAGTTCCCTAGGGCTTGATCCACTATTTTCTTCTCTTTCTATATTCTCTTCCCAACTGAACTAATCCCTTCACGTGGCTTTTCTATGCTAATGATCCACAACATGCCAACCTCTATCAAATGTTAGCACCATTAAAATTAGATGTAAGCAAGTAGATCCAATCAAAAGGAAATCAGTCCTGAACATTCATTGGAATGACTGATGCTGAAGCTGAAACTGCAAAACTTTAGCCACCTGATGTGAAGAACTGACTCATTTGAAAAGACTCTGACTCTGGGAATGACTGAAGGCAGGAGGAGGGGATGACAGAGGATGGGATGGTTGGATGGCATCAGCGACGCAATGGACTTGAGTCTGAGTAAGCTCCAGGAGTTGGTGATGGACAGAGAAGCCTGGTGTACCGCAGTCCATGGGTCGCAAAGTCAGACAGGACTGAGTGACTGGACTGAACTGAAGCTCCTTAGGGACAGAAACTCTGTCTCTGTTCTTCAATATCTGGCTTATAGGAGGAGTTCCAAAAACATTTGTTATTGACTAACGCCAATATAAACCTCTTTTCTCACTTCCTATCTGCATACTTGACATTTTCAACTAATTATAGTTGGTCTGTCCAACTACTACATATCCCAAAGTGACCTCTGGATTCACTATTCCCCACCAAAAAACCACTTTACTTCTTTAGTCTTCTCAGAAAATGACACTTCTGCCTACTCGGTGCTCAAACTAGACACCAGTAAAATACTAAAATTCCTTGACACCATACTCCTCCTGCTGCTGCGTCACCTCAGTCGTGTCCGACTCTGTGCGACCCCATAGACAGCAGCCCACCAGGCTCCCCCATCCCTGGGATTCTCCAAGCAAGAACACTGGAGTGGGTTGCCATTTCCTTCTCCAATGCATCAAAGTGAAAAGGAAAAGTGAAGTCGCTCAGTAGTGTCCGACTCTTCGGGACCCCATGGACTGCAGCCATCAGGCTCCTCCGTCCATGGGATTTTCCAGGCAAGAGTACTGGAGTGGGGTGCCATTGCCTTCTCCAATTCTCCCCCTATATCCAATCAATCATCACCAAGATTCTGCTTGTAAGATATCTTTCATTATATCTTCCTCCATCTCCGTTGCAACCACCCTAAGTCAACTGTAAAACCCACGTAATTGGTATCTTAATCCCATATTTGTTCACTCTTCCCTCTGCCCAGATACTCTTCCCCCAATCTTTCAGACTTTGGCTAACACGACATTTCCTCAGGGACTCCAACATAAATGATGTTCTTAACTCTGATTATTTTTCAAAACCTCTTTTTTCTTTTCCTTCAAGGCACTTGTGGCAATCTGCAATGGAAAAAATATTACAGAGAAAACTTCACATGATATTTCATGTGTCTCAACCAATGGCATTATAAGCCTCAGGAAGGGAGGGCCCTTATCTGTTATAGTCATTGTTCTCTCCAGTACTTAATGCATAGAACTTAATGGGGACTCAGTACATTATTTGCTGACTATTTCTTAGCAGTAAGTATTGTTTATTTATAAAGGTACACTCAGTATTCAGGTAATTCTCCTGTATGAGATAGCTCATGGCCTTGGCCACTAAAAGGGGTCCTCTCACTTCCTCCAGAAGTTAGGGCAAAGAATCTCCCCATTACAAAAACTGACCGGGAAAAAGGAGCCAGAATGAAAACTGTGAGGTTTCCAGTAAAGGCCCTGGCTCCAAGGGAAGTAAGGGTTACAGGAAAGATTTCTAAGAGATGAAGATTTTTTTTAAAAAAGCAACATGCATTTTAAATTTTGTTTATTCAGTCCAGCCCCTATTAGTGTGCTCAGCAAACGTTAATACTAATTTATGCTAGGACAATATCTCAGCAATATAAAAAGTATTTTAAATATAACTTATTTTGAACATAAATTTAACTGTCATTATCCTAGATTTGGGAGGAGGGTAAACCTAAAGGTTCATGCTAGAATTAATCCCGCATTTCAAATACTTCCCTCTTCAGTGCTAATTATTCTACAAAACACCTATGAAAATGATGTCTCCGACTATTCCCTTAAAAATAGTCATCTGCTCTTGCTGTCCCTAATCTGTACAGCTTTATCATTTCCAAATTAAGCTCTTCACTTCCCAAAATCCAAAAGTGCAGTAGCACAGTGCTGAGTAAATCATGGAAATGTTGAAGGGGTGGTGGCTATGAAGACTGCAGCCGGATTGCCAACTCACCACTATATAAAGCGACGCCCCTTTTGCAAAGAACAGGATAAGATGATAATGAAAAAGTGTTCAAAAGTAATGCTATTCCCCTTATTTTTTAAATTCTCCACTTCTGCTCTCTCAGATACGACAGCTTCTGAAGATTTATTTATCTCCAACCTTAAATATTTATCAAAACCGTGGGTTTCGGAAGATTCCATTCATATGTACTGCTGACTGAGGAGAAAGCGACACGAAGCCTTAGGTTTGAGCTAACAAATCCAAAGACTGTTGTCTACCAAAGTTCCAGGGACCACAGAGAAGGTAGAAGTCCCACACCCTCCTGATCAACAGTGGAAATAGAATGGGCCAGAACAGATTTTCCCAGGGCCTTTATTAAGTAACTCATGGCATGCTATAACAACACCAATAATCTGGGCTTGAAAAAGACGCTATTCAACTCGGATCGTTTGGCCAAGAGGCCAGGAAAGTGAAGGCAACGGGACAGAGAACGACTCCTCTCAAGATACAAGACAGGGCGTGAGGGTGAAGAAACCTTTGGGCGGTGAACACTTAGGACCTCAGAACTGGCCCCCACCCTCCGAAAAGACAGAGAGCAGAGCGATGCTGCCCTCGGCTGAAAGTTACGGAACGGACGCGGCCCCGGGGCGGGCCGGTTCTCCGCGCCTCTCGGGCCCCAGGCAGGCCGAGTTACCTCCGGTGATGAGGAAGTAAGACACCACCACCAGAGCGTACACCGTCATGGCCGACGGCATGTGCACCCAAGGCGGCTTCTTCAGCTTCAGGTTCGGGCATTCGAGCACTAAGAACGGGACTCGGTACAAACTCTCCATGTTGGCGGTAGCAGGGGACGCCCTCGGCCTCCAGCCGCACGCGCCACCCGGAAACAGGCCCGCCCTCCCTTTCCCCGGCGCGTGCGCAGCGAAGCGACCGGCAGGTCCGCAACGCTCGGAGGCAGTGTGTACACCCCCAGAAGAAAAGAAGGTACTACAAAAACGGATAAGTGACGTGACCTAAAGCTATGTATTATAGAATCTTGTGAAACATAAATTTGAATAATAAGTTCAGCTATTGCCAATGAATAAACAGGAAAATTATGCACCTTCAAGGACCTGCAGGCCTTCAGACGTGGCCAAGCCGGAGAAGCAGAGGGAACGGAATCTATCTGAGCCCCTCCCACTCACAGACGCCGCGGATTTTGGAAGCTGATTGGACGCGGAGAGCCCTAGGTTCCCAGTCAGAGAACGAATGGGGAGGTTTGGGAAATGTCTTTTTTATTAGCGGGATTTTCAAGAATTTGAGAAAGTCCTAGGTTGTCGAGCTTTTACTTCCTGATGTAGCAGTGGTGATAATAATAATAACTGCTAATAATAATTGCTAAGTTAATATTTTATAACATTTGAAAATATATATCTAATTTAGAGCTATCACAAATGTCAAGAAGACATCGTCACAAGATGCCTAAAGCGAAGACCTTGAAGTGACTAAAATACTATTTTAAATAACCCGTGTCCTCTGCTCTTTTCGTAAATGCTAAAATCTTTCAGGTCGAAAATCTTGAAATCCTCCTAGTTTCTCTCTTTATGAAACCTCCATGTCCAAAATATCAACAAACCTTTTTGGTTGTACTACTACGAAAAAAAAAAAAAGTCTAATTCATCCACTTCTCTCCATTCCATATTTACTACCCTAGTGGAAGGCTCTATCCTATATAGCCTGGACGGATGAAAATAATTGATGGAGAATTTGTCTTTGGAGATGGACTAGATGGCCTAAAAAGTTTTTTTGTTTTCTGTTTAGTTTTTCTTTTTCATATACTCTCTTAAGATTCTGCAAATATCTGTTTCCCTTTGGGATAAGAGTTCAGAGTGACTGATTATAAATCCAGCACAGACTGACACGTTTATAATTGAGCCCATGTTTTTATGTTTTTGTTTGTTGCTGAGCTCATGATTTTTTACAGGATGGCATGCATTGGTTCTACACTTTCAGTGACTCAATTAATGAGAAATTGTTTCAATACCATAATAATAAAAATACTTATAAAATACAGTAGCATCTAACTCTAAATATAGACGAGGCTTGCTGCCCTTACTGTTTACCGGAGACAGTCTGCAATGGCACCCCACTCCAGTACTCTTGCCTGGAAAATCCCATGGGCGGAGGAGCCTCGTGGGCTGGAGTCCATGGAGTTGCTAAGAGTCCGGCACGTCTGAGCGACTTCACTTTCACTTATCACTTTGATACACTGGAGAAGGAAATGGCAACCCACTCCAGTATTCTTGCCTGGAGAATCTCAGAGCTGGGAAAGTCTGGCGGGCTGCGGTCTATGGGGTCGCACAGAGTCGGACAGGACAGAAGTGACTTAGCGGCATTAAGGAAGGTATGATAATCGTAGATTATGAGAGAGCCACGGCTGCTGCTGCTGCTGCTGCTAAGTTGCTTCAGTCGTGTCCGACTCTGTGCGACCCCATAGACGGCAGCCCGCCAGGCTCCCCTGTCCCTGGGATTCTCCAGGCAAGAATATTGGAGTGGGTCGCCACTTCCTTCTCCAATGCATGCATGCATGCTAAGTCTCTTCAGTTGTGTCCAACTCTGTGCGACCCTATGGACAGCAGCCCACCAGGCTCCTCTGTCCACAGGATTCTCTAGGCAAGAATACTGGAGTGGGTTGCCATTTCCTTCTTCAGAAATTCCCGTAGATTTATAAATAAGGAAAACTTTGGAACAATTAAAAATATATTGCCTTGCTTCAGTCGTGTCCGACTCTGTGCGACCCCATAGACGGCAGCCCGCCAGGCTCCCCTGTCCCTGGGATTCTCCAGGCAAGAATATTGGAGTGGGTCGCCACTTCCTTCTCCAATGCATGCATGCATGCTAAGTCTCTTCAGTTGTGTCCAACTCTGTGCGACCCTATGGACAGCAGCCCACCAGGCTCCTCTGTCCACAGGATTCTCTAGGCAAGAATACTGGAGTGGGTTGCCATTTCCTTCTTCAGAAATTCCCGTAGATTTATAAATAAGGAAAACTTTGGAACAATTAAAAATATATTGCCTTGAAAAAAATAAGAAAAAACATGTACATTAAAATTTTTAAGCTTCTCATATCTTCTGAAAGGAAGCTAATATTAACCACCTCTTGGCAGATATTATATTGTCATTTACATTAATTCTTACTCTTCATGACAATTCTATTAGGTAATTACTAATGTCACCACTTTACATATGACAAGACTGAAGCTTGGGAAGTAAAACAAACTCAAAAGACATATTATGTGTTTGGATATGAACTAAAGGCATTTGCCCTAACATAAAGCAGATTTAAGATATTTGAAATGAGACAAGTTTATATACTTGTCCTTCCTTTTATATATCTTGGGGCCAAATAAGTCCACATACACTGTGGATAAGACACAGAAGTTTTAAAAAGTATCAACTTTCTAATAAAAAAATAAAAATAAAGTCAGAACACATCAATTCAGTTCAGTCGCTCAGTCGTGGCCGACTCTTTGCAACCCCATGAACCGCAGCACATCAGGCCTCCCTATCTATCACCAACTGCCAGAGTCTACCCCAAACCCATGTCCATTGAGTCGGTGATACCATCCAACCATCTCATCCTCTGTTGTCCCCTTCTCCTCCTGTCCTCAATCTTTCCCAGCATCAAGGTCTTTTCAACTGAGTCAGCTCTTCGCCTAAGGTGGCCAAAGTATTAGAGTTTCAGCTTCAACATCAGTCCTTCCAATGAACACCCAGGACTGATCTCCTTTAGGATGGACTGATTGGATCTCCTTGCAGACTCCATTCTTAAGAGTCTTCTCCAACATCACAGTTCAAAAGCATCAATTCTTCGGTGCTCAGCTTTCTTTATAGTCCAATTCTCACATCCAGACACGACCACTGGAAAAACCATAGCCTTGACTAGATAGACCCTTGTTGACAAAGTAATGTCTCTGCTTTTTAATATGCTATCTAGGTTGGTCATAACTTTCCTTCCAAGGAGTAAGCATCTTTTAATTTCATGGCTGTAATCACCATCTGCAGTGATTTGGGAGTCCAAAAAAATAAAGTCTCTCACTGTTTCCACTGTTTCTCCATCTATTTCCCATGAAGTGATGGGACCGGAGGCCATGATCTTCATTTTCTGAATGTTGAGTTTTAAGCCAATTTTTTCACTCTCCTCTTTCACTTTCATCAAGAGACTCTTTAGTTATTCTTCACTTTCTGCCATAAGGTTGGTGTCATCTGCATATCTGAGGTTATTGATATTTCTCCCAGAAATCTTGATTCCAGCTTGTGCTTCCTGCAGCCCAGAGTTTCTCATGATGTACTCTGCATAGAAGTTAAATAAGCAGGGTGACAATATACAGCCTTGATGTACTCCTTTTCCTATTTGGAGCCAGTCTGTTGTTCCATGTCTGGTTCTAACTATTGCTTCCTGAACTGCATACAAATTTCTCAAGAAGCAGATCAGGTGGTCTGATATTCCCATCTCCTTCAGAATTTTCCACAGTTTATTGTGATCCACATTCACCTATATTTCAAATTATTACTGTTGTGCCTTTATGCTAAAAGTTTGTTCTAAGAACCAATTCATTATTATTTTTAACACCTTAAACTTTCAAATGTTTTCCACCTTGAGTTTGTAGTGTTCTACAAGCCAGGTAAAAAAAGAAATCTTTCACAGGTCACATAGGCATATCTGTTACCATCTGTGACCTAACCAATAATCTTCCTATAGAAAATCTTTTTTTTAAATACAACATAAACTTTGAGACTGAAAACCAAACAAATAATGAATATAAGCATGGGCATTAGGGCATGCCCGTGAGTAAACAGAATGTAATTCAGTGGGTGATTATTGTATGTAGATGAAGAAGGACAAATTTTGAAAGAAACAAATGCTTGAAACATCATGTATTAATCTGAGCCACGAGCCGGGCAGGGGCAATGTCCCTCTGCCTGCCAGCTGCCAGTGCTGCTGTTTTTCAATAAAATCAGAGTTGATGGATTAAAAAAACACATTTTGTATAGCAGAGCCTATCATTTTACATATAAAAGCAAAAATGACTAATTCTTGCTGCGCACAATCAAATCCATACTTAAAGGAGGAAAGGAGCATAAAGCATATCTACCAAGATTTTCATACTTAATGTAAAAACTTTTAATAAAAAAGCCTTGAAGTCAGGAATGGCTCACCCAGCCAAAAGAGAAGGTAAACCCTACAAATAAGTTTTTTCTTTCGGCGAAGCTTTTTTGGCTGCACATTGTGAAGAAGCTTACTATTCCAGCCAGGGATCTAACTCATGCCCCAGCAGTGAACTACCAGAGGAAGGGTCCACAAATAAGTTTTTAACTACATTCTAAACAAACTGGATAATATCAAGGCTATTAATACGACTAACTTCAGTTTATTAAAATATGCACTAGAGAGGAAATTAGCAACTTTTTTAAAATCAGAGAATAATATACAATTTTATCCTTGATTTATTTCCAAAGAGATTTGACAGTTTAGGTGACAGTCTCTTGAACTATGCTCTTCCCTTCTGGGTTTTGTATAAGCATGAGATTGTTTCCCCAGCTCAGTGTTTTCTTGAGTGATAACTCTATGCCAGGCACTGTGTGAATCACTATTATGTATCATGATTTATACAAACTCTTTCCAATGCAATACGAAATTGCAGATTTTTCACTATTCCTGTCATTTCTTTTAAACTTTGAAAATTAGTAAGTAAAACATAGGTAACATGTTACATACATGCCCATGTGACAACAGAAACACATATGGAAATATTTTTCTTCATTGTGCTCCTGCTAAGTTGCTTCAGTTGTGTCTGACTCTTTGCGACCCCATGGACTACAGCCTGCCAGACTCCTCTGTCCATGGGATATTTTCTGGCAAGAACACTGGAGTGGGTTGCCATTTCCTTCTCCAGGGGATCTTCCTGACTTGTTTCTCTGGCATTGTATTTACTGCTGAGCCACCAGGAAGCCCCTTCTCTTCATCAGTACTCTCATTTTAGTTCTCCTTCCAGAAGTAGTGAGGATCCTCGGATTAGTTTTGGAATGCACAGTTGGAATAAACATACTCAGGGTCAAAGAATCCCCATCCTTGTTTCCTTTTTTTTTTTGCCACACTAAGCTGCTGGTGGGCTTCCCTAGTGGCTCAGAGGTAAAGAATCCATCTACAATTCAGGAGACACAGGAGACCTGGGTTCAGTCTCTGCATCAGGAAGACATTCTGGAGAAGGAAATAACAACCCACTCCAGTATTCTTGTCTGGAAAATCCCACAAACAGGAGCGAAGAGTTGGACATAACTGAGCACGTATGCACGCAGCACTTTGTAACATGTGAGATATCCCTTCCAAGGTAAAGGATAGTTACTGCATCTGACTTCTCCTTCCACCAAGTTGCACAATGCTTAGGGAACCACTTAGGATTTTGGAGGCAACATATACCTCATTTGGTCATGCTATTCCAGTCTATTTAGTGAGTAGTCCAATAAGCTGCTTGTTTTGAGTAAGACCCAGAACTAGCAAAGACTATGCAACAGGTCCAGCCTGCCAGTTTGCTAAACTGTGCTGTCACTTGAGCCTTATGACTCAGCAGATCCAGTATCATTTATGATATTGGATTTATGATGTCTGTGGCAGGTAGAGATGCTCTATGAATTTTTTGACAAGCCCCTTGAGGTGAATCACAGCATGAAGACCTAGAGTTTTAGAGCAAATCCATGTCATCCTTAGCAGGTAAATAATTTCCTTTGAGAAATAGCTTCTGGCTCACCACTGGGTCTTAGTGGAGGCTAAACTATTAATCAAGGGCAACAAGTCCCCATGAAACCTGAACCAGCCACCCCCAATTTGGCATTGTCTGACGCACAGAGTTGGACACGACTGAAGCGATTTAGCAGCAGCAACAGCAGCAGCAGACCTTAGTTCAGTTCAGTCGCTCAGTCATGTCTGACTCTTTGTGACCCTATGGACTGCAGCATGCCAGGCTTCCCTGTCCATCACCTGCTCCTGGAGCTTGCTCAAACTCATATCCAGTGAGTTTGTGATGCCATCCAACCATCATATCCTCTGTCATCCCCTTCTCTTCCTGCCTTCAATCTTTCCCAGCATCAGAGTCTATTCTAAAGAGTCAGTTCTTCTCATCAGGTGGCCAAAGTGTTGGAGCTTCAGCTTGAGCATCAGTTCTTCCAGTGAATATTCAGGACTGGTCTCCTTCAGAACGGACTGGTTGGATCTCCTTGCAGTCCAACGGACTCTCAAGGGTCTTCTCCAACACCACAGTTTAAAAGCATCAATTCTTCGATGCTCAACTTTCTATATGGTCCAATTCTCACATCCATATATGACTACTAGAAAAGCCATAGCTTTGACTAGATGGACCTTTGTCAGCCAAGTAATGTCTCTGCTTTTTAATATGCTGTCTAGGTTGGTCATAGCTTTTCTTCCAAGGAGTAAGCGTCTTTTAATTTCATGGCTGCAGTCACCATCTGCAGTGATTTGAGAGCCCCAAAAAATAAAGTCTGACACTGTTTCCACTGTTTCCCCATCTGTTTGCCAGGAAGTGATGGGATCAGATGCCATGATCTTTGTTTTCTGAATGCTGAGCTTTAAGTCAACTTTTTCACTCTCCTCTTTCACTTTCATCAAGAGGCTCTTTAGTTCTTCGCTTTCTGCCATAAAGGTGGTGTCACCTGCATATCTGAGGTTATTGATATTTCTTTCAGCAATCTTGATTCCAGCTTGTGCTTCATCCAGCCTGTCATTTCACATGATGTACTCTGCATATAAGTTAAATAAGCAAGGTGACAATATACAGTCTTGATGAACTCCTTTCCCATTTTGGAACCAGTCTGTTGTTCCATGTCCAGTTCTAACTGTTGCTTCCTGACCTGCATACAGATTTCTCAGGAGGCAGGTCAGGTGATCTGGTATTCCCACCTCTTTAAGAATTTTCCACAGTTTATTGTGATCCACGCAGTGAAAGGCTTTGACATAGTCAATAGAGCGAAGTAGTTGTTTTTCTGGAACTCTCTTGCCTTTTCAATGATCCAACAGATATTGGCAATTTGATCTCTGGTTCCTCTGCCTTTTCTAAATCCAGCTTGAACATCTGGAAGTTCACGGTTCACATACTGTTGAAGCCTGGCTTGGGGAATTTTGACTCATTGATAGTGGCTAATCATTTGGTAAATGGATGTTTAAAGGGAACGAAAATGAATACTACTGGAAAGGTGTTGAGGAGGTATTGAGGAGAGACATATGGATAAACCTCTCTGTATCAGCATGAAGTATGAAAATATTTGTACCCCATGTGAATTTCCACAAAATAGCCATCTATGTAGAGAAAGAATTTTAGGTGGATGAGATGACCCTTCCTGTGGACATTAGTCATCTTCTTTCCCCCATCACTCCTGTCCTTGTCCAGCAGGTCCACAAACAAAGGGCCGTGGTAGCAGGGATGGAAGTGATGCATGGACTCACTCATCAAGGCTGATCCGGCTAGAGCCACGGCTGAGCACCCCACCTGCCAACAGCAGAAATCAGCAGTGAGCCCACAGTCTGGCATGGCTCTCCGGGAGGATGAGCCACCCACTTGGTAGCGGGTTAATTACACAGGAACACTTCCAGTAGCACTTAGTTCTCACTGAAATAGATGTTTACACTGGATACAACTTTTCGATCCTTGCCCACCGTGCTTCCACCAAAATCACTATTGTGTGGACTTGAGGAATGCCTTAATCAGTATCATGCTAGCCCACACAGCACCGCTTCTAGCCAAGAAACCTGTTTGACAGCAAATGAATTGCGGTGATTGGCTCGTGTTACGGAATTCACTGGTCTCATCGAGTGCACCGTCGCCTTGAAGCCGCTCTGTGAAATGGTGGAATTGGCCTTTTGAAAACTCAGTTGTGCCTCCAGATTAATGTCAACACCTTCTAGGGCTAGGACAGTGTCTTCTGAGATGCAGCATGTGCTGTAAATCAGTGACCAGTGTACAATGCCTCTTCTCTTAGAGCCGGGATTCACCAGTCCAGGAATCAAGTGTCAAAGGCAGGAATGACTCCACTCACTGTTACTTCTAGTCATGTGCTAGTGAAGTTTTTGCTTCCTATTCCTACAACTTTAGGCTTTGCTGGTCTACAAGGTTTCATGCCAAGGGAGGAATATTTCCACCAAGGGACACTTCAATGGTTCCATTAAACAAGGTCAATGTGTTTTTCAGCACTGAATTCCTTGGATCTCTCACAGTGCTGGCACATAGCATGTGTGTGTGTGTGTGTGTGTGTGTGTGTGTGTGTTAGTCATTCAGTCATGTCCGACTCTGCAACCCCACAGACTGTAGCCAGCCAGGCTGCTCTGTCCTTGGAATTCTCCAGGCAAGAATATTGGAATGGGTTGCATTCCCTTCTGCAGGACATCTTTCCAACCCAAGGACTGAACCCAGTTCTCCCACATCACAGGCAGATTACCATCTGAGCCACCAGGGAAGCCCATAGTAGGATTCATTGAATATTAGTTGAATGAATCAACAAACAAGCAAACCCTTGGCTCCTCTATCTCTTTTGATCCTTCAGTGCATCATCTTAACAATGGTGCTTAATTAATGTTTCATTAGCTTGTCCTCTCCTCTCCAGCTTCCCCAGCATTTAATAGTCCAGACCCATGGACTATTTCCATGGGTCCATTTCTCTCAACTTTGCAGGCAGAGTGCCCTTTCTAAGAAACTGAACACATTTCAAAAGCACCCATTAAGACTCCAGCCTTACTGCTAACTAGAGAAGTAAGTTGGATCAGAAGCAAAATTTGGTTTGTTTTTAGTCTTTACTATCTCCTTTTTTTTCTATCTCATAGCTTCTTTGCACAGTTTAATATCTATTTTGTGGAAATTGTGAGTATACTCTTAAAGTATCTGCCTACTCCTTAGGCGAGGTGGGAACCAATGAGGGCAAGCAATAGTGCTGACCATAATAAAGTTCACCATTATTCATTCTTCAGGCATTCGTGGAGCATGTGGCAGAGACAGCACTATTCTATGCAGTGAGGGCTGCCTGATTCCTGCCCCCAAGAAACTGGCATTATAATCAAAGGAGAAACACATACCCAATTAATGGCAGTGCTGTCTGAGAAAGGCATGTTTATTGGAGGTTTGCTTTGAGAATCCTGGAGGGAGTCATTATCTCAGGGAGGAAAATGCAGGCTTACCAAGGGGTTCACATTTGAGGCGAGCATCGAAGGAGGAGTTGGATTCTTTTAAGGGTCAGGAAAAAGCTTTTCAGGAACAAGAACAGCCTGAGACAAGAAAGAAAGGTGAGAGAGTACAAAGGAAGATGAGTGGTTGTGTATGACAGAAAGTAAAGGAAGAATGGCTGGGGATAACACTCAAAAGGGAAGGATAAAGCTGGATTATAGAGGGGTTCTCAGAGTGCATTTAAATTTTATTACAAAGGCAGTTAAAAAACCACTGAAGCTATGGCTTCATGTTGATGTTTGGTAGAAACCAACACAATACTGTAAAGCAATCATCCTTCAGTTAAAAATGAATTAATTAAATTAATTTAAAAAAGAAAAAAATTGAAGGATTATTTTTAAAATTGAAATAGTCAGGTGTGTGTTTGAAAGACAGATGAAACTGCAGAAAGACGTGAAGCACAGAGACCTTTCAGGACCTTCATGGGGACTCTAGGTTGGGAGATGATGAGTGTGTGATAGACTGGGGAGTGGAGAGAGCAGGTAGGTTGGTGGTGATGGAAAGATTAAAAAGCATCTTTCACAGATAAAATCAGTTGAATTTGGTCAACAAATAGATACGAGGCTTGGTTAAAAATGAACTGTGTAATAATGGCCCAAGCAACTCTGCAGCTTTGTCCAAGAGCTGGACCAAACAGGAAGGTTTTCCTGGAGCAGGAGGAGGAGCCGGGGGAATGGCAGGTGTCATGCGGTGCTTACATGGATACAAGAGCCATGTCGGAGCGCTTTCCCCAGGGACTTTGATTATAGGTGCACTCCCTTCCCATCACCCCCAGCCCACACAGAGGCCCCTCAGAGAGAGATGCAGGGAGCAGGAGGCAGAGGGCCTGCCATCCACTGGTGAGAACTGCTGTTCTAGGAGGACCCTGCAGGGTTGGACCTTAGTAGGGCTGGGAAAGAGGCTAGGTTTGGAGATCCAGGAGTCAGCAGCAACTGGGTAATGGCGGGAGCCACACCAGTGTATAAAATGCTGAAATGTGAAGTGGAGCAGGCAGGGCTTTTGTTTGGAGGGATCACAGATTTCCTTGCTGATATAAGCTATGCACTCTCTTCCCAGAAAATGCCCCCACACATCCACCGAATGTGGCTATAATTATAGGAGGTTCACAGAGTAAAGTTGAAAGAGTGAGAGGGAAGAGAGCCAAAGACGATGCCTAGGGAATCATTCGCATGATTAAGAGGTTACCACAAAGTGGATACAGCAAGATCAAAGGGCCCAGGGAGAGAAGGGGCAGAGAAAGCTCAGGAGCGCCGGGTCTCCAGCAAATCACATAGAGTGAAACTGAACAGAACCACTGGGTTTGACCACTGGGCATTGGTAACTTTTGACCAGTGAGTATTTTGTTGAGTGTACAATATTATGGTGGCTTGAGTAGGGATCTGACTCCATGACTAGGCACAGTCCTAGAATATGGTATCATGATCAACGTTTGGTGAATTAATTTGTTAATTTCAAGTATTATGGTGGCAGGAAAAACCAGACTGCAGAGGAAAGAAGTGAATGGGAATTAAAAAAAAATAATAGTAGTGAATCAATATAGAGTCTATCCCTCCCAGTACAGCTGGGTCTGAAAGGAGGAGGAAGTGGTAGCGGAGAGGGGTTTTCAAGGATGGTGGGAACTTGGGCACATTTGTATAAGATGGGGGAAAGAAAATTGTGGACAGGGAGGGACTGACGGAGAGGGCGTTAAGTAACAGAACAATATTAGGGCCATGGTGAAAGTGTGTGGAGGGAGCCCACCAGGGGTGAAGCTTACCTTGGGAAAGATCTGAACCATCTAAAGAAAGAGAGAGGCAAGAAGGTTAGTGGCATAAGGAAGTCAATCAACACTTAGTGTCCTGTTAAGCTGTCATATGTAAACAATCCAATAGGCATTACTGATTCCGCTTTTCCAGGTGAGGAAACTGAGGTTTATAGAGATTGAAAACATACTAAACGCGACATAGTTCGAAAGTAGCCCTGGCTACCTGACTACAAAGCCCACGCTTTTATGTACGTTAAAGTTTAATGGTGCCAAAGAGGGCAAGGGAGCTCCAGAAGCTCACACCTAGTGGTTTGCATACTTTCAGATATTATTAGACACCTGGAGTGAGGGCTGGGTTGAAGAGAGAGGTAAAGACTTTGAGACAGCCAGTGTGAAGAGTGGATTACTGTGTAACATAGGGATCAGATTTTTAAGAATTAATTAATATATAGAATTAGCTAGATATATATGGGCTTCCCTGGTGGTTCAGACAGTAAAGAATCTGCCTGCAATGCGGGAGACCCTAGTTCCATCCCTGATTTAGGAAGATCCCCTGGAGAAGGGAATGGCTGTAGCCACTCCAGTATTCTTGCCTGGAGAATTCCATGGATAGAGGAGCCTGATGGGCTACATATAGTCCGTGGGCTGGCAAAGAGTCAGACTTGACTGAGTGACTTTCACTCACTCGCTCAGTGATGGTAGTCAGTTCAGTCAATTCAGTCGATCAGTCGTGTCCGACTCTTTGCGACCCCATGAATCGCAGCACGCCGGACCTCCCTGTCCATCACCAACTCCCGGAGTTCACTCAGACTCGCATTCATCGAGTCAGTGATGCCATCCAGCCATCTCATCCTCTGTCATCCCCTTCTCCTCCTGCCCCCAATCCCTCCCAGCATCAGAGTCTTTTCCAATGAGTCAACTCTTCGCATGAGGTGGCCAAAGTACTGGAGTTTCACCCTCAGCATCATTCCTTCCAAAGAACACCCAGGGCTGGTCTCCTTTAGAATGGACTGGTTGGATCTCCTTGCAGTCCAAGGGACTCTCAAGAGTCTTCTCCAGCACCACAGGTCAAAAGCATCAATTCTTCGGCGCTCAGCCTTCTTCACAGTCCAACTCTCACATCCATACGTGACCACAGGAAAAACCAGTGTTAGTGTTAGTCACTGAGTCATGCCCAGCTCTTTGGGACCCCATGGGGTGCAGCCCTCTGTCCATGCGATTTTCCAGGCAAGGATATTGGAGTAGGTTACCATTTCCTTCTCCAGGGGATCTTCCCAACCCAGGAATCGAACCTAGGTCTCTTGCACTGCAGGCAGATTCTTTACCAACTGAGCTACAAGGGAAGCCCATAGCCTTGACTAGACGGAGTAATACTCTTCAATTATTTGTAATATAAGTTTTATATATATACACACACACACACTCATTTTACTCTAAATTTATTGAAGGAAAATAACTGTAAATCTGTACATTTTTTTAGCTTTCCTGCAAAACTGTTGTAATTTAACTCAAGAAACATGTTTCCGACAGCTGCCCACATGTAATTCCTCTCTGTGGCCACAGCAGGGCAGAAGTTCTCTTTTATAAAAATCACAGTCCTTTATGGTTTTAACTTCACCCAAATGTATTTTCGGGCTTCTCTGGTGGCTCAGAGGTTAAAGTGCCTGCCTGCCCTGTGGGAGACCTGGGTCGGGAAGATCCCCTGGAGAAGGAAATGGCAACCCACTCCAGTATTCTTGCCTGGAGAATCCCGTGGATGGATGAGCCTGGTGGCCTACAGTGCACGGGGTCTCAAAGAGTCGGACACGACTGAGCGAGTTAACTAAATGTGTTTTTGAGACTTTGAGATTTATAAAACAATATTCACTGGCATAATGAAAAGGCAAACATATTTAAAAGAAATTGCCTCAATGCCGCAATCAAATAAGTGGAATGAAATATTACACAAGTGGAAAAGGCTGCTTCTCACACAGTCAAGTCTATCTTTAAAATGCAAAGGTTTACTCTTTTAATGATGAAAGAAAAATCTTGTGAAAGCAGTATTTTCAGATGAATTAAACAGCAAACCCAGGATATTTACTTTTATATTTAGTTGCTTTGCAAATCATACAAACTTATAAAAGCAAGAACAGAAATGTGTATTTGTCTGGCAAGTTTTAGTTATTAAATCCTAAAAAAGGGAAAATTTCGAGTTAAGGTTTGAAAAGTAAACTTAATAGAATTCACTTTCCATATAGAAATTTTAAAAGAATAAATAGCAACAGTGGCCTCCAGCACCTTCATACACATGATTCCTGCTTGTTTGTTTTTTTTTTCCAAATAAGATCACCTGTTCAGAGTCATAAAATTCAGAGTACAAAGGATTAAAAACATGAAAATCAAATGCCATCTCCCGCTTATCATCTCCTTCCTGTCCCCATCCCTTTTTTCCCTGAAAGTAATCACTATTAGTAAATTCTTGTGATGCAGAATATTTTCCAAGGACTGTTTGACCCCACGATTAGGAATGGCATTTAACGCAAGAGACTTTAATCTTTTCAAAAGAATGCGAACCAGAATGCAGATCACTATTTAGCGGCACAAGGGATATGTGGCAGTGGCTCGAAAGCCGAAGGCCCGCGTGAGTGGCTCACCACACTGCCGCCACCCCCGCCCACACGCTTCAGAGCGGAGGAGAAATCAAAGCGCCTTCTCACCTCCAGAAACGACCTTTCCAGAGGTGAGCTATTTGCGGGGCATTTGAACAGCAGCTGCTCCTGCTGTCTGCCAGAAGCCCAGAGAAAAGAGGGTTGTCAATTCGGTCCTTTTAGGCACTGAAACAGATTTAACAAAACAAAACAATTCTGGCTTGGAAGTGACAAGGGACTCTGGAAGACATTGATTTATCCATGTTTGCCCACAGTGAAGAGCCAAGTATGCTTTATATATACCGAATAAAATATCTAACTTTTTAAGAATGTTGTAAAATATTTCCATATGTACATTATATCAAAGTACTTCCCCCCACCCCCCAAAGTTCGTTGAAAGGAAATACCCAGAGCATTAGGCCCATCAGAATAGATGTCTCCAGTTGTGGTTTTCAGATGCCCTAACGTGCTTGTGCCCAGAACTAATCAAATACAGCTTGGCACTTTCAGGCAGGGTGTGGGTATAATTCCTTACAAAGAGAGAGAGAGAAAAAAATCATTCTGGGTAAAACATGATAGAAGAAGATATCACTTGTCTTTTCGGTCTATTTCCAAAGTTATCACTTGTCTTTAATCATTCCAAATGAGAAGACTCCATAGTGACCATCCTTATGCACTGTGCTTGTGCCTCCATAAATATATGAGAAGGCAGCTTTGGGGCCAGAAGCAGGAAAACATCACGTGTTCTATGGTGGTGTGGATAGCACAGGATGTTTCACTGAACCTCTGAAGTTATAGTATCTTCATTTTATAGGTGAGGCGACTAAGACTTAAGAGAGAGGAAGACACTTGTTCAAAACCACCGAACTGGTGAAAGATCGACTTAAGATTTAAAGCCACATCCATCTAACACCAAATTGTACACAGTTGACCCTTGAACAACACAGGGGGTTGTAAAACATCTGAGCATGACTTAGAGTCAATTGTCAGCATCTGTGGTTTTGCATTTGTAGATCCTGTAGTACTGTAGTTTCTATATTTTTAAAAAAAACCCATGAA
This sequence comes from Madoqua kirkii, assembly GCA_006408675.1. Classification (NCBI taxonomy): domain Eukaryota; kingdom Metazoa; phylum Chordata; class Mammalia; order Artiodactyla; family Bovidae; genus Madoqua; species Madoqua kirkii. Next base: position 22,101 of record SJYC01057008.1, read on the forward strand.
TAAGTGGACCTGTGCAATTTAAACCTGTGTTGTTCAGCGTCAGCTGTCCTTTCTACCATAACTTGGGAAAGGCTCGTCCAAGATCCATCTCTGTGAGGATCAACTAGGTGATCTTGGTAAAGTGCAGGTTCTTGGCCCAATCTTTGGAGATTCTGATTGAGGAAGTCTTAGGTGGGGCTCAGGAAACTGCATTTAAGACATCTCCCCAGGGACTTCTCTGGAGATTCAGTGGTTAAGACTCTGCACTTGCACCACAAAGGCCCAGGGTTCAATTCCTGAGATGGAACTAAGATACTGCATCCTGCATGCTGAGTAGTATGGCCAAAATAAATAACTGAATAACAAAAAAAAAAAATCTCCCCAGCAGATTCTTGGAGGCACTATGTGAAGACAGCCATGGGCTGACAGAAGTAGATAGTAGATTTATATGGCTACAAGCCAAGAGATGTCAAGGACTTCCAGCAATGACCAGGAACCGGGAAGAGTTCTATGCAGAGTCTCAAAGGGAGCAGAACCCGGCCAGGACCTTGATTTTAGTTTGCTAGCTTCAAAGTGATGAGACAGTAAATTCTGGCTCTTTTTTTTAAACAAAACTAACAAACTCCCCAGCAGATTCTCAAGTGAATCTAGACTGTCTACACGGCAATGCACAGAAAGGGAAGTTTCCTATGACAGTCCTCCTTCAGGCCCCTGACGTCTCTTTGTAAAGAGCTAGTGATCTCAGCTTGCTTTGACCATGACCATATTAGCTTTGCATTTATATTTAATAGTTTGTGTGATCCTTGACTCCTAGCAGGTTGAACTACTTGCTTCACCTGCTTGAAATTCCTTTAGCAGAAGTCAGTCTTTCAACCCACTGACAGAAATTTTGAAGCTAAAATGTAAATCGTTCTAGAGGGAGCGTACTAACTCGTGTTCACACATGGCCATTGGCAGATGTGTTCTGAGATCAGTTTTTTAAATTTTATTTTAATTAGTGCATAGTTACTTTACAATGTTGTGCTAGTTTCTGCCATACAACAAAGTGAATGAGCTATATGTATCGCTCAGTCATGTCTGCCTCTTTCGGACCCCATGGACTGTAGCTTGCCAGTCTCCTCTGTCTATGGAATTCTCCAGGCCAGAAAACTGGAATGGGTAGCCATCCCCTTCTCCAACGGGATCTTCCCAATCTAGGGATCAAACCCAAGTCTCCTGCATGGCAGGCAGATTCTTTACTGCCTGAGCCACAGGGAAGCCAATATCAGCTGTAGGTATACATATATCCCTTCCTCATCTAAGGATTGGGACCTTCCTCCCAGTCCCTAGATGGATGACCCCCACCTATCTAGGTCATCACAGAGCGCCAAGCTGAGCTTCCTGCACATACATGAAAAGATTCTCAACATCATTAGTTACTACAGAAATGAGGTTAGGTTTTGAAGAGAGGTGGAAAGGGACCCAGAACTAATGTTTGTTAATTCCCTGCTAGATACCAAGTTCTTTATAACTGTTGGAAGTGGAGTATTTTTATACTCATTGGTGACTCACACAGTAAAGAATCTGTCTGCATTGCAGGAGATCCCAGTTCGATCCCTGATTTAGGAAGATCCCGCTGGAGAAGGGTATGGTTACCCATTCCAGTATTCTTGCCTGGGAAATTCTATTGACAAGAGCATCCTGGCGGGCTATAGTCCTCGGATCGCAAAGAATTCAGACACAACTGAGCGATTAACACTTGCTGCTGCTGCTTAGTCGCTTCAGTCGTGTCCGACCCTGTGCGACCCCAGAGACGGCAGCCCACCAGGCTCCCTCGTCCCTGGGATTCTCCAGGCAAGAACACTGGAGTGGGTTGCCATTTCCTTCTCCAATGCATGAAAGTGAAAAGTGAAAGAGAAGGCGCTCAGTCGTGTCTGACTCTTCACGACCCCATGGACTGCAGCCTAGCAGTCTCCTCCGTCCATGGGAGTTTCTAGGCAAGAGTACTGGAGTGAGTTGCCAGAGCTCATAAAGCAGAGACTCAGAGAATTTAAGCAGCTTCTCAAGTTCACATAACAACATTAGTGGAAACTATGAAATTTTGTTGAATACTCCAAGCCACACACCTGCATGCGTGCAAAGAGGGGTAAGGGAAACAAATGAGAGACTCCAGAAACTCTTCCCAGGTTAAGCACTGGCTTAGTGCCTGCACACAACAGTGCAGAGTTAATATTGGTTGAATGAATTGATGTCAGTTCTTCATGCCATCAAAGAGAACTCTCTAAACACCAGTGTACTGAAAACACTTTGGAGTCTCTTAATTGCCATAGTAATTCTCTAACTTGCTCAGAAAGCAAAGCACTTAGAAATCATGGTACTCTTTTTAGAACATGATCAGTTTATACATTAAGCCACAAATTAACTTATTGTTAATCAGAGTTTGTGAAAACAATATCCAGAATCGAAGATTTAGGAAAAAATATAAACCAATACACTCACCCATACGTTTACAGTTTTGTCCAAAAATTGTGAATCTTAGATTCCCTTGCAAAAGTTTAAAACTTTATTCACTGCTATTTCTTTTTTCCAAAATGTTAAATTTTTCCAGATAATGTTTGGAAGAGAAATATAATCTCCCTGGTTTTACATGGTGCATTCCCAGAAATTTTAGAATTTATTATTAAAATGATGCAAAAATTTTTTGTTTATATTCAAATGGTGTTTACCAAGGTTGAGATAACAGTAAGCAGGTTTCTCACCTACACAAAAATCTGATTGGGTACTGGAGAGTCACGTAGGACTCAGGATGGCTTGTTGAGCAGAACTGTCCTGTACATTACAGAATATGTCCATTTCCCGACAAAATGCCTCATAGGTGTCATTCCAGTTTGAACCACTGATTTAAACTAATTACCCGAGAATCATAAGTGGCTGAACTAAAAAGCTAAACTCCAAGCTCCTGGAAGGCTTCATGTTATCATATTCACCCCCGAGCCCCATCCAGTGGCTGAAGCATAGCGGCCATAGGGCTTTGTATCTTTCCCTGACTTATGCAAAAGGGAGATGTTTGATATTGGAGCAGGATATCCTGGCCCACATTGGGATGACCTGAATTCAGATATTGGGTTGGCCAAAAAGTTTCTTTGCATTTTTTCATGAGGTGTTACAGAAAAACCTGAATGAAATTTTTGGCCAACCCAATAGAACAGGGTTGGGTAGGGGGTGATGGCCATTTTAATTAACATCCTCAACTCTTTTATCTCCCTAAACTGTCAAATGAATCATTCTTGAGAGAGAGTCCCTTGAAACCAAAGCAGAGAGAACTGGGTTGAAAAAGCAGTAATGCTTTGTTTTATCCAGAGGACAAATGGGTGTTAAGACTCCACACTTCTCTCATTTGCTTTTTCTTTCTTAGAGACAGAATTATGGAATTACCAATCAGGAAAAGACTTCCAACATGAAAAACATGGTTTAAAATTCCATAGAGGAAATGGAATGGTAATACAAATCAAGAAGAAGGAAGACTATAAAACTTTCAATTGTTAAAAGAACTTATTCCTTTAAAACAAAAAAGAAAGAAAGAAAGGCTGCTGTGTAACTTTCATCTGATATATTTAAAAAGTGATAGAATACTTTGAAAAGAAATATTCATACCTTTACTATGTTGGAAATGATATCATTTGCAATGATTTTAAATGTATAATGAAAATTTTTGGATAATAATCTAAACACATGCGAGGGTCTGTATAGCTTTTCAAAATTCTTTACAGAATATACAAGCAAAAAAAATATTTAAAGACCATTGAATTGTTTCAGTGGTATATTGCTGTATAACCAACCACCTTAACATTTAGTGTGATAGAACAATTGTTTTATTTTTTTCTCACTGTCCTTTGGGTTGATTAGATTCAACCAGGCAGTTTTCTGCTGGTCTTGCTATAGCTGGTTTCTCCTGTAGTTGGTCAGCTGGCAGCTGTAGCTGGAAGCAGGAGTCATCTAGAGCAGGGAAGGTCCACAGTCTACAACTTGCAGGCCACCTGTGACCCAACATCAGTTTTGTAAATAAACCTCTATTGGAACACAGCCATGACCATTCATTTGACCCGTCAGACCATTCAGTACTGACTATAGCTGCTTCCACACTCTTGATAAAACTGAGCGGCTGCAGCAGAGACGATATGGTTTACAAAGTCTTTACAGAACTTTCTGTAAAATGTAGTAAACATTTGGATTTTCTTTAAGACCACTTGTTCAATGGTCAGTTAAGCTGTAAACTTATTTCCAACCAGAGAGAGAGAGAGAGAGAAAGAGAGAGAGAGAGAGGGCATAGCCCTGAGGCTATTTGCACAGGCCAAGGAATATAAAAGCTGAGTGAATATCAGGGGAATTGAGTCAATAATTTTGATGCTTTTTCTCCTTAATAGTAGGTTGATGCCTAAATTATCTAGGGGATAGCATAATTTAAATTTCCTCTGATGCACAGGAGTGTCTTTGCTCCTAACTGAAATAAACAGTTTAGGAAAGCTTTTCCTTCACTGGTCTCACTTAGGAAGGGAAAAGGTGTCACAGATCTTTTGACTTTGGGTACAGGTGGACTTAGAGCTATGTGCTAACACAGATGCTCCTTCCCAGTAACAATTTGCTCACACACATTAGACTTACTGAGCTCTAAATATTGAGAATGAATTGCATTGCATGTATTTGTTTTTATGTTTTTTTATACAAATTGTTTCCTGACTTAGGGCATTTGGACATGTTGGTTCTTACATCTGGAATATTCTCCCTTCTTGTCACTCAGCGAACATCTTGCTCTGAGCTTAAATGTGACTTCCTCTGAAAAGCCTGGCTTCACTCCCAATGAGGTTCCTTTCTTACATGGTTTCACAGTGCTGTGTACTTCTTTTTGGTTTTTATTCTAATGTGTACAATTAAAAACATATTTGTATCCTCATTTAACCAAGTCCCCCATGTAACTATGAGAACAGGGGAAGAGTTTGCTTGTTGACAATTGTATTAATGTTTACCCAGCAACATTGTTCCTGGAACGTAATTTAGTTTCTTATAAATATTTGTTGAATGAATGAATGAAATCTGAAACAAGTTATAAAGTTATATAAATATATGGCAAAATATTTACATCATCCTTCAAATTAACCAGAAACATTTATGATTTACTCAAAATTATTGACTAGCTAATATCTTGGAAACCAGAAAGTATCTTTTGATCCAGAATTACTGTGGCTATCATCCTTTAAAAAGGAAACTCACGGAGTCCTAACTTTTTACTCTTGGATTCAAATAGAGTTTGTCATTGTTAAAAGAGATGCAACTTTCAGTGTTTCAAGATTTTAAATTCTGTTTTTCTCCATATCCACAGAACTGGATTCAATAAAAGACTCACTGTCATTTATAAAATCAAATTTCAGAATATTCATAATTTATTACAAAAAAAGGGCAAATAATAATCAAACACGTACCATATAGAGAAAGAGCGCCTGGTACCAACAAAATCATACCTAACTTGTGATAAGAGACTATAATTTGAATAATGTCCAATGACTTGCTGGTGATATAAACATCAAGTTCCTTGGAAGGGGAAAAAGAATTTTGTAGCACCTGCTGATTTCCCAGGTGTAAATACTCCTTCCATACCAATTTCAAGGCACCAAACTGACATCACTGAACTCAGAGCTGGAAAGAGATCCACACAACTGACTCACACAGCTGGAATAAGCTGGATCCACACTCCAGTGGTTTCCTATTGGTAATATCAAATAACTATAGGATTCTTACTGGCAATAAGTAATCTGACTCCAAGAAAAAAATCAAAATGTTCAGCTCTGCTTCACAGTCTTACTCCACAGGAACTGTCTATGATTTTAATTGGTGTGATAAGATAGTTAACAGTTAAAGCTAGACATAGCCCTGACTATTAAAATTCTGGGAGCCCAAGTTGCAAATCATTAGTGTAAAAACTGTAGGTATGCCATTGACACTGCTGAAAATAAACTTGATTTATTTCTTTAAACATATGGAGACTTTCTGCTTTTAAGGGTGAAAGAACTCCCAACCCCCATCCCAATCCTTCTAATAGAATTTATAAGCAATTCAATGGAAGGAGAAATACTAGACTTTAAAAAGAAACCACTGACTACATTCACATGTCTTTTTAGGAGCCTGTCAAGAGTACTTTAAGTCACACACACAGAACTGGATTTAATAAAAGCTTCATTTTCTTTACAAAATCAAAACCCAGAACAGTGCAGAATCCATTTTGGTCATTTGGAGGGAGCTGATACTGTTTAACCAGTCTTCACTCTTCTGTGTCTACACATCACAAGATGAACTCTGAGTGCTGGTGTGGGAGGAGGGAACTGGACCAGAGAGTGCGAGAGGATGAGGTGAAGAGGACCTGCCTTAGCGAAGGGAGCATGAAGTGCAGTCTGTGGTTAAAAACGTAGGGGCTAAGACAGGTGAAAAAATGCTCACCAATCAGATACTTGGGGACTGCGTGTTTGTGCTTCCCCCAGATTTGTAAGGGCTTCCCAGGTGGCTCAGTGCTAAAGAATCCACCTGCCAGTGCAGGAGATGCAGGAGACACAGGTTCAATCCCTGGGTCAGAAAGATCCCCTGGAAAGGGAAACAGCAACCCACTCCAGTATTCTTGGCTGGAGAATCCCATGGGCAGAGGAGCCTGGCGGGCTACCTTCCATAGCGTCCCAAACAGCTGAGCGCGCACGCAAGAAAAGGCAGAAGGGAGCTTTCTTCCCTCTCCCCTGCCCATCATGTGCAGACACAAGAAAACAGCCATTGGCCTACAGGGAATAGCAGCGGTCCTCACCAAGAGCAATCTGCTAGCACCTTCAATTTGGACTTCCCAGTCTCCAGAAATATGAGAAATCAATGTCTGACGTTAAAGTCACCCAGTGTATGGTAATTTATGGCAGCCTGAGCTAAGAACCTTAGGAAACATCACTGTAACCCTAATAATTAAAGTTGACTAGTGAAGTTCTGCACTCCAGTCCAAGTTTATGAATTAAAAAAAAAAAAAGATGGTCATGAATGAAATAGAAAGCTGTATTAAAATGCGCACAAGCATTAAAACAGAGAAAAACTGGCAATAGCCTAAATGTTCAAATGAAAGGAACTACTGAAATTATGCTACATAGACTTGATGGCATTGTAGTCACTTCAATAATTATTTTGAAAGAAATATGCTCACAGGGGTTAAGTGGGGGGAAAGGGTTGAATATTTACACATATGCTTATAATTTGGTGGGGGGGGGGCCAGCATTGGGTCTTCATTGCCCGTGAGCCAGCTATCTTTCGCAAGCACCTGGGCTGTCTTTAGTTGCAGAGGGCTCTCTACTTGGCCCCCAGCACTTGGGATCTTGGTTCCCAGACCAGAGATTGAACCTGCACCCCCTGCACTGGAAGGTGGATTCTTAATCACTGGACCACCAGGGAAGCTCCACAACTTTTAAGATATGTAACTTGGGAATTCCCTGGCAGTCCGGTGGTTAGATTTGGCACTGTCACTACTAGGTCTCCAGTTGGACCCCTGATTGGGGAACTAAAATCCCATAGGTTGCACAGCACTGCCAAAAAAAAAAAAAAAAAAGCCCCTAAATTAAAAAAATAGAAAACAAAATGGGAGGAGAGATAGCGAACTGTTAAAAATGATAATCTGTATACTGAAACTGACCCTGGGAAAAGACCCTGATGCTGGGAAAGATTGAAGGCAAGAGCAAAGGACAGGATGAGATGGTTGTATGGCATCACCAACTCGATAGGAGTTTGAGCAAGCTCCAGCAATTGGTGATAGACAGGGAAGCCTGGCGTGCTGAAGTCCATGGGATTGCAAAATGTCAGACACGATCGAGTGACTGAATTGAACTGATACTGAAACTAAAGGTGATTTCATTGTTTTTCTATACTTTCTAAATTATCTATAGTTTTTTTTTTAAGCCTAGTGAACATTTCAAACTTAGGAAAGGTTGAACCATCTGAACACCCTTAAAGCGAAGTGGAATTGAAGAGCTTCTTGATCAAAGTGAAAAAGGAGTGTGAAAAAGCTGGCTTAAAACTCAATTCAAAAAACAAATATCATGGCAGCTGGTCTCATCACTTCACAAGTTAGATGGGGAACAATGGAAACAGTGACAGATTTTATTTTCCTGGGCTCCAAAATCACTGTGAATGGTGACTCCAGTCATGAAATTAAAAGACCTCCTTGGAAGAAAAGCTGACAAATCTAGACACGGTATTAAAAAGCAGGTATTATTTCGCCTACAAAGGTCCATATACTCAAAGCTACGGTTTTTCCAGTAGTCACGTAACAGATGTGAGAGCTGGACAGTAAAAAAGGTTGTGTGCTGAAGAACTGATGCCTTCGAACTGTGCTGCTGGAGTAGACCCTTGGACAGCAAGATCAGAGCAGTCCATCTTAAAGGAAATCAACCCTGAATATTCACTGGAAGGACTGATGCTGAAGCTCCCATACTTGGGCACCTGATGCGAAGAGGCAACTCAGTGGAAAAGACCCTGACGCTGGGAGAGATTGAAGGCAGAAGGGGACAACATAGGATGAGATAGCTTGACAGCATCACCGACTCAATGGACATGAGTTTGGCAAGCTCCAGGAAATGGATGGGGAAGCCTGGCATCCTGCAGTCCATGGGATTGCAGAGTTGGACACAACTGAACCACTGAACAAAAAAAGCCATCTAAAGCATAAAACTTTAATGCTTTGACTTTCTCAAATTTCTAAGTTAACCCATTTATTTTGCAGAAACTTACTAGTCCTCATTTCTTCTGTGTTCTGTCCAGTTGTTCAGTGGAACTGTCTTTAGTAGGGAGGGAAGAGTCCTGACAGACAAGAACTCATGCTGAGCTACTCAAGACCTACTTATTCCATAAGGCAATCAGGTAATTGAATTTATTTTAAAAGTACCAGCTTTTAATTTTTACCAAACACAATCCTACAGGATCACATGTGCATGCAGTACACATCAGCCCAGGGAGAGAAGGGTTTACTCTACCTCAGAATCCAATGTTTTTCAATTATATCCCCCTCCCAAAATTTTAGTGATTAAACATAATTTTATTATCCTGGTTGTTCAACAATTCTTGGGATTGGCGGGTGTTTAGGAAAGGGTAATGAATTGTCCTAACACTGAACTCTGACAATAAAGGGCTTCAGCTATCGTTTCTTATGCTAGTGTTTATTGGGGATGCCTCCATCACTGAACACACCACACCACTTGCAAATATTCTGGCAACATGAGTGGCTCAATATATATAACCTACACGTCAATTTATCTCTCACTCGTAAGTCAGAAACCATCACATGATAGCTGGGTCCCACACTAAATTAAGATGTTAAGTGCTATGGACGTGCCACTAAGTATCATTAATAAATTTATAATGGCCCCGAGTTCAAGTGCCACCTGGCTAGTTTTGCCTTGCCTCTTCTGCAAAAATGTTAAGGGTATGGTCTTGATTTTAATCAAAACACTCCTCTTCATGACACTCGAGTCTCATAATGCTAGTAACAGTAAACACCTAAATGGAAAAACGTCAAATTTTACAGAGTTCAGATACTTTTCCAGCTTCTAGATTCTTGGCTTCTGAAAACAGCACCTGCTTTCTACCTCCCTTGAGATGGGAAGCTTGACATTCTAAGAAATGACCTTACAAGAACTGATCTTGGAAGACAATTCGGAAGAGCTTATATAGACCACTTTCAACACTGATACAGTCAAGTGTTAGCTGCTCAGTAATGTCAGACCCTGCAACCCGGTGCACAGTTAAGAATACTGAGTTGGTTGCCATTCCCTTCTCCATGGGATCTTCCTGACCCAGGAATTGAACCTGGGCCTCCTGCATTACAGGCAGATCTCTACTAGCTGAGTCACCAGGGGAGTCCACCGATAGTCTAAATACTGCAAGAATGAGCTATTATTAACATCTTTAGAGTTACTGTTACTGCTACTGCTAAGTCGCGTCAGTCGTGTTTGACTGTGCGACCCCATGGACTGCAGCCCACCTGGCTCCTCCGTCCATGGGATTTTCCAGGCAAGAGTACTGGAGTGGGGTGCCATTGCCTTCTCCGCTTTAGAGTTAAAGAACCTGCAATTAATGCAAGAGACCTGGGTTCCACCCCTGGAGATGGGAATGGCTACCCACCCCAGTATTCTTGCCTGGAGAGTTCCAGAGAAGCCTTGTGGGCTACAGTCCATGGGGTCACAAAGAGTCGAACACAGCTGGGTGACTAACACATTATTTATCAACAGAACAATATAACATCGCCTCTAGGAGAAAATACATTATAGTCCATATGTTAATGTTGTCTAGAGGTACCATCAAAAAATTCCAGCAATCACTGACCTTCAATTATTTTCAGAAAAAGTCATCAACTAAAAATCGTAGTGTATGTGTAGGGAATCTCCAGTTACCACAGAAACCAAACCTGTACACTAACAAACCACAACAGAAGTTAACAGAATGAGGCATTTTGATTTATTCAAAAATGGTTCATTTTTTATTTAGCTTTCTGACTCTGTGCTTGTGCTTTCAACACTTTCACAACGATCTTCTGCTCTTCAATAAGGAAAGCACGCTTGATCCTAGAAAAGAAAATATTAGTTAAAAAGCTGCATAGCGCGGGGGGGTCAAGAGGGAGGGGATGTATGTATACTCATGGCTGATTCACATGGTTGAATGGCAGAAACCAAGTAAAGCAATTATCCCTAAAATAAATCTGTATACAACCTCATTCCATCACTGGGATTCAAGACTAATGAAACTACTACATTTGTCAACATCTTGGACCTTCCATTTAGAGAGGAAACACAGGGAATCTCCTGGTGTTCCAGTGGTTAGGACTCCAAGCTTTCACTGCCAAGGGTCTGGGTTGAGAGAGGAAAGCATTTTATTTATTACTATTATTGCTGCTAAGTTGCTTCAGGCATGTCCAACTCTGTGCGATCCCAGAGACGGTAGCCCACCAGGCTCCCCCGTCCCTGGGATTCTCCAGGCAAGAACACTGGAGTGGGCTGCCCTTTCCTTCTCCAAAGCGTGAAAGTGAAAGGGAAGTCACTCAGTCGTGTCCGACTCTTAGCGACCCCATGGACTGTAGCCCACCAGGCTTCCTCCGTCCATGGGATTTTCCAGGTGACAGTACTGGAGTGGGGTGCCAAAACAGCCGATAAAGCACTCATTTAACTCCCACAGAAACCCACCCCCATGCGCCCCATTGGCACCCCTGGCTACCCTCAAAACCCTGTGGTTTCTGACTCCTTCAGATGTCCCAGATGAAATCTCATTACAGAAATAGTATCCTTATTCAGAGCAAAACTCCCTCAGTGTCACAGCAAACTCTATGCTTTAAGCTACGCTACAGATCTACACCCAAACCTCCAGAAACTAGGGCTTCATTTTTAATAAATATGCTCATGGGGTTACATTCAGCAGAGCCTGAGAACCAAAGACTGGTAATAAGCTCCTCTACCTTGAAATTCACAACCTATTCATCCAATGTGCCTTTCCAATTTCTCATTCCCTCTGGAATCTCAATGTCAGACTGAATCATGCTCAATCTGTCGGCAATGCCCTCTTCACCTCTTGTGAAAACTTACCAATCATTCAGGTTCCACCTCAAATACTACCCCCAGATTCTCAAGCTACTTTAATGTCATTTCTTCTCCAAACTTCAACCATAGTTAAGTTTTCATATATAAGTTATATATATTTTGCTTGTATTTATATCAATGTAACACACCTAACCTCCCTTTACAAATTAACTCTTGAAAGCAAAGTGAGGTCAGATTTGGTACAGGAATTGAGCCGCATCATTTCACAGAACGAGCTGAATAAACCGGAAGCAAACCATGTCTCTGAACCAATTTATCTTATAAAGACCAACACCTCTCAAATCTTTCCACTTAGGTCTTTGTGCGTGTGTGAAGTCGCTCAGTCGTGTCCAACTCTTTGTAACCCAGTGACTTAGTTCGCCATGCTCCTCTGTCCATGGGATTCTCCAGGCAAGAATACTGGAGTGGGTTGCCATTTCCTAGCCAGTGGGGTTAATTAAGGGCAAAAGCCTCAATAAAACCTGGGATGAATCCTCTTACCAGCTATGAAACTTTAAGCAACAAGCCTTGGGTTTTCCACAAAAAATAAACCTCCCCAATGGACTTCTGACAGCTTTTCTTTTTAAAACAGGAAAGGCCGCACAGCTCGGCATGCAGGATCTCAGCTCCAAAACCAGGGATGGAATCTGGGCCCCCTGCATTGGGAGCTCCAAGTCTTACCCACTGGACCAAGTCTCCGACAGTGTTTATCATAAAGCCGCTGACCAAGTATTATCCTTATACACCCTACTCCTACCTACGCCACTACCTGGAGAAAGGAACGGCAACCCACTCCCACTACCTGGAGAAAGGAACGGCAACCCACTCCCAGTATTCTTGTCGGGAAAATTCCATGCAAAGAGGAGCCTTGTGGGCTACAGTCCACAGGGTCGCAAATAGTCAAGACACAACTGAGCACACACACTTGCCACTACCAATCCTTGTGCATATCCACAAGACCCAACAATCTCCCAATAACCCCCTTTACCCTCAGTCCAGCCTTCGGGTTCACGCAGGTGCCATTTCCTTAGCCTTAACAACGTAGAGAAACCGTTCCAAGCATGCATCCTTTGTTGAATGCCTTTACTATCCACACTGGGGCACATTCAGTCTCTGGGACCCCAAAGGTTTCCCTGCCCTGTTCAAACCTCATCAATCCCCATATTTGTAAGAATCAAGCCAAAAACCTGTCCAATAGGGCCCTTCCTGACCTGTGACATTTCTACCTTTCCTAACATCTCCCACAATGCTCTGCTCCAACCACATCAGAATTACACCCAGCTGTTTTGCTTCTACAATCTTTACTTTCCACTCCCCATCATCAACCTAACCTCACCAGACTGGGACTCAACTTTTTAATTTCTACATAGCACAAAGATGTCCAAACATCATACCTAAATTAACTGGGACTAATATAATTAATATAACTTTTAAATTTGTGCAGCACCACTTATCTCCAATCAGGGAAGGACTCTAGAATACGCAACTTTTCTCACGATTCTAATGGTAGCATGCAGTGTCACACAAACACACACACTTGTTTAAGACAGCCTCTCTGGTTTCAGTTACTGACCTGTCGCGGACACATTTAGCACACATGGAACCACCATATGCTCGGCTGACATGTTTCTTTGTTTTAGACAACCTCATGAGAACTTTTGGTCTCACAGCGCGGACCTGCATAAAGAAAATGTTGAGATTATTTTGTGAAGCTTTAACAGGAATTTTCCTTGATATCTGATGAGTGTGAAGTGTAAACATTAATCATCTACCTGAACAGCATTTCACTTTATTTGCCTTACAGGCTTTAGAAGAGAGCCTATGTTCTTCAGATTTGGATCATAAGTGGTGGTGAAGTCACTCAGTCGTGTCCGACTCTTTGCGACCCCATGGACTGTAGCCCACCAGGCTCCTCTGACCATGGAATTTTCCAGGCAAGAATACTGGAGTGGGTTGCCATTTCCTTCTCCAGGGGATCTTCCCAACCCAGGGATAGAACCCGGGTCTCCCACACTGTGGGCAGATGCTTTACCATCTGAGCCACCAGGGAGCTTGGTGGATCATAAACCTTTAGTAATTCCCCACCCTCCTACTGGTGACCTCTCCTTCACTCACTCCCTCACGGAGGAATTAATGTTCAGAAGTTCAACCCTTGTTACTCACAGCAAAAGGTTCACTTACCCCTCTAAGTCGGCCTGGACACACACCACATGCAGATTTTGGTGCTTTCCCAACCTTCTTGGTATAAAGGTAAACAATTCTATTACCAGGGGTTCGGGACCTAGGAAGTGAGAGAATAGACAGCAGCTCAGCATTCCGCAGAATAAATGACAATACCTGTATTCAATTCTGGAAATACTTACAGCCTGGTTTTGTTAGAGGCTGTATTGTAGGACAGCCTACGACGGTAGGTCAGACGCTGCACCATCCTGAATGCCTAAATAGTTAAGAAATAAAAAAACACCTCAAACCTTAAAATGGAATCAGAGTTTACACATTATCCATGCATGTTTTTATACAGGATATCCTTGCACTAAGGTATCTTATGAGAAGGACTCCATTGTTTTAAAACTGGCTGGCCCTCTGTACATGCAAATTCAACAAACTGCAGAGCAAAAATATTCAAGGAGAAAAAATATTTCAGCAAGTTCCAAAGAGCAAACGTTGAATATAGCCGTCCCCACTGTATTATGTTTTATAAGCAATCTAGAGATGATTTAAAGTATACAGGAGGACTTTATATGAAGGACTCGAGTACCAGCGATTTGGGAATCCTCCGGGTTCCTGGAATAATCCCTCGGAACACCGATGGACAGCTATACTTCTCATTTTCCAGTTAACTACCCCAAATAACATATTAAGAAAACACACATTACACTGGAACTGTCAGCCGACACGGAACCGGCCCAAGCCTCTCCAAAACCAACACAGAAAACTCCAAATTAAAACACTTTTAATTTTCTCTGGCAATAGCGTTTTGAAGTGACCCTGACACGCCGCTCGTCGGCCCTTCCGGGACACAGCTACCGGCGCGGCGTTAAAACGTGGCCCTAACACATGAGAACGTCCCGCGATTTCGCAGTTTCAAGCCGCCGAAACACAACTCGTTTGTTTCCGAACGCTGGACTGCGAAGGCGGCAAAGCCAGAGGTGCTGAGCTCTGGCCATCCAAAGCGAAGGTCGGGATGGAAGGATGTCTAACGCTAAAATCCGAGAACAGCTCACCACCAACCTTCCTCCGAAGCCCTTACTCCTATGCTAAGTAAAGAGACTGTGCCTGAGAGATCCTCCTCCCTGCAACTCCCCGGATGGCGGCCGATTGTAAATACGCTAGCGATAAAGCGAAGAAACAGGCAACCATACCTCTAGCCGCCGTCCCCGGAAGAGGAAAAAGGAAGTCCTTGCGCGGTGAAGGGTCAAATATCACCGCGCATGACAGGAAATAAATCTTTGGAAGAGGCGTGGTGACAAGGACGCCGCCATGTTGTACGGAAGTCCTGTAGCCCCCTCGGTGGGGGGAGTCACAACACCGCCGCGTTTTGCGTCAAGCGCCGCGCCTCCCCTCCGTGGGCCGGGTTGTGTTTCAGCCCACCGCTTACCGCAACAGCGACACACAGAGGTCATTTGGGGATCGGTGTAGAAACAAATGAAAAGGAGCTAGCTGCAAAAGGCAGAGGTGGGACAGTTCTTCGGTAGGTCAGACGCTGCACCATCCTGAATGCCTAAATAGTTAAGAAATAAAAAAACACCTCAAACCTTAAAATGGAATCAGAGTTTACACATTATCCATGCATGTTTTTATACAGGATATCCTTGCACTAAGGTATCTTATGAGAAGGACTCCATTGTTTTAAAACTGGCTGGCCCTCTGTACATGCAAATTCAACAAACTGCAGAGCAAAAATATTCAAGGAGAAAAAAAATTTCAGCAAGTTCCAAAGAGCAAACGTTGAATATAGCCGTCCCCACTGTATTATGTTTTATAAGCAATCTAGAGATGATTTAAAGTATACAGGAGGACTTTATATGAAGGACTCGAGTACCAGCGATTTGGGAATCCTCCGGGTTCCTGGAATAATCCCTCGGAACACCGATGGACAGCTATACTTCTCATTTTCCAGTTAACTACCCCAAATAACATATTAAGAAAACACACATTACACTGGAACTGTCAGCCGACACGGAACCGGCCCAAGCCTCTCCAAAACCAACACAGAAAACTCCAAATTAAAACACTTTTAATTTTCTCTGGCAATAGCGTTTTGAAGTGACCCTGACACGCCGCTCGTCGGCCCTTCCGGGACACAGCTACCGGCGCGGCGTTAAAACGTGGCCCTAACACATGAGAACGTCCCGCGATTTCGCAGTTTCAAGCCGCCGAAACACAACTCGTTTGTTTCCGAACGCTGGACTGCGAAGGCGGCAAAGCCAGAGGTGCTGAGCTCTGGCCATCCAAAGCGAAGGTCGGGATGGAAGGATGTCTAACGCTAAAATCCGAGAACAGCTCACCACCAACCTTCCTCCGAAGCCCTTACTCCTATGCTAAGTAAAGAGACTGTGCCTGAGAGATCCTCCTCCCTGCAACTCCCCGGATGGCGGCCGATTGTAAATACGCTAGCGATAAAGCGAAGAAACAGGCAACCATACCTCTAGCCGCCGTCCCCGGAAGAGGAAAAAGGAAGTCCTTGCGCGGTGAAGGGTCAAATATCACCGCGCATGACAGGAAATAAATCTTTGGAAGAGGCGTGGTGACAAGGACGCCGCCATGTTGTACGGAAGTCCTGTAGCCCCCTCGGTGGGGGGAGTCACAACACCGCCGCGTTTTGCGTCAAGCGCCGCGCCTCCCCTCCGTGGGCCGGGTTGTGTTTCAGCCCACCGCTTACCGCAACAGCGACACACAGAGGTCATTTGGGGATCGGTGTAGAAACAAATGAAAAGGAGCTAGCTGCAAAAGGCAGAGGTGGGACAGTTCTGTTCAGTTCAGTCGCTCAGTCGTGTCTGACTCTTTGCGACCCCATGAGCCGCTGCACGCCAGGCCTCCCTGTCCATCACCAACTCCCGGAGTCCACCCAAACCCGTGTCCATTGAGTCGGTGATGCCATTCAACCATCTCATCCTCTATCGTCCCTGTGTCCTCCTGCCTTCAATCTTTCCCAGCATCAGGGTGTTTTCAAATGAGTTCAATTCTTCGCATCAGGTGGCCAGAATATTGCAGTTTCAGCTTCAACATCAGTCCTTCCAAAGAAACCCCAGGGCTGATCTCCATTAGGATGGACTGGTTGGATCTCCTTGCAGTCCAAGGGACTCTCAAGAGTCTTCTCCAACACCACAGTTCAAGAGCATCAATTCCTCAGTGCTCAGCTTTCTTTATAGGCCAACTCTCACATCCATACATGACCACTGGAAAAACCATAGCCTTGACTAGACAGACCTTTGTTGGTAAAGTAATGTCTCTGCTTTTTAATATGCTGTCTAGGTTGGTCATAGCTTTTCTTCCAAGGAGTAAGTGACTTTTAATTTCATGGCTGCAATCACCATCTGCAGTAATTTTGGAGAACAGAAAGTCTCTCACTGTTTCCACTGTTTCTCCATCTATTTGCCATGAACTGCTGGGACCGGATGCCATGATCTTCATTTTCTGAATGTTGAGATTTAAGCCAACTTTTTCACTCTCCTCTTTCACTTTCATCAAGAGGCTTTTCAGTTCCTCTTCACTTTCTGCCATAAGAGTTGTGTCATCTGCATATCTGAGGTTACTGATATTTCTCCCAGCAATCTTGATTCCAGCTTGTGCTTCCTCCAGCCCAGAGTTTCTCATGATGTACTCTGCATATAAGTTAAATGAGCAGGGTGACAATATACAGCCTTGATGTACTCCTTTTCCTATTTAGAACCAGTCTGTTGTTCCATGTCCAGTTCTAACTGTTGCTTCTTGACCTGCACATAGGTTTCTCAAGAGGCAGGTTGGGTGCTCTGGTATGCCCATCTGTTTCAGATTTTTCCACAGTTTATTGTGATCCACACAGTCAAAGGCTTTGGCATAGTCAAGAAAGCAGAAATAGATGTTTTTCTGGAACTCTCTTACTTTTTCCATGATCCAGTGGATGTTGGCACTTTGATCTCTGGTTCCTCTGCCTTTTCTAAAACCAGCTTGAGCATCAGGGAGTTCACGGTTCATGTATTGCTGAAGCCTGGCTCTGAGAATTTTAAGCATTACTTTACTAGAGGTGGGACAAAATCTACCTTTTTCCATTCATGGGCGCTAGGACACATTGGACTTACACAGAGCATCAATTTTGGGCTTAGGCCTCAGTTTAAATCCCAGTTCTGACACTTCGCACTAGGTCACCTTTGAGTCCTTAACTGTTCCTTTTTTCTTGTCATTCATTCAAAGCACAAGTTTTACAAATTAGGATTTGAATCCAATATGTGCTGATTATTAGTTGTGTTATGTTGGGTGAGTCCTTTAATCTCCAAAAGGAAGATAGTAACTACCCTGAAGAATTATGTTTGTGATCAGAGTCATTATGAAGTTAGAGCACTCAGTACAGTTTCTTGTAGAGAGTACTCAATAGATGGTGGCTCACTTTAGGATTATGTGTAAAAAGTCTCTTGAGGCTTCATATGGGTGTAAAGTTTGAGCTGGGCCTTAAAGATGAGGAGGGAGGGGAAAATATGTTTACATTAAGTGCCTCTGTTTATTTTTCCAAGAAGAGAGTCCTTTGCTTTCATTATATTGTCAAAGGGGCTCAGGACGTCCAAAAAAATGAAGAGCACCTTGGGCTCTAAGGAAAATGGCTGAAAAGGGCCTTTACATACTGAGAGTTGTATGCTGGTGTAGTGGGGAATGATTTTAAAAAATACATATTTAAGGAAATAAGAAAGGTAAAATCAGGGCACCCACAACGTGGTTACTACTGAGTGTAGGGTAAGTGAGTTAGAGAAGGCAAGGTTTGGAAAAAGAACAAGACCAGCACTTTACCGGAACAGATCACCTTTAATGAGACGAGAAGGGGCAGCAGTCAGGTTAGTGAGCTGCTGCACTTGAAGAGCACCTTGGGCTCTAAGGAAAATGGCTGAAAAGGGCCTTTACATACTGAGAGTTGTATGCTGGTGTAGTGGGGAATGATTTTAAAAAATACATATTTAAGGAAATAAGAAAGGTAAAATCAGGGCACCCACAACGTGGTTACTACTGAGTGTAGGGTAAGTGAGTTAGAGAAGGCAAGGTTTGGAAAAAGAACAAGACCAGCACTTTACCGGAACAGATCACCTTTAATGAGACGAGAAGGGGCAGCAGTCAGGTTAGTGAGCTGCTGCACTAACCCAAGAAAAGAGTAAAGTATATATAGGCATGTATGTGGAAAGCTACTGTCTTAAGGGGCCCTGTTCTTCTCCAAGGTTGTTTGGAGTAGTTGTCTCTTAAACGGCTGGGGCAAGGAACTCTGGAGATTGGCCAGAGGTTGGACCAGCTGGGAGCTGGGTGTAATCAACCTTAATGTCCATTTTTTCTTCTGGTGAGAGAGTTCTTTGTTTGCATAGAATGATGGGGAGGACTTGGAGGGGAGTTTTAACTCAGGGCTATTTTGAGCCATGTAACTTTCCTTCACGGAGGCCTTATCTGTTCCATCAGGAAGCTCTGGAATTGGTGTGGCTCTTCCTTAGTTCAGTTCAGTCCCTCAGTCCTATCCAACTCTTTGCGACCTCATGGACTGCAGTACACCAGGTTTCCCAGTCAATCACCAACTCCCAGAGCTTCCTCAAACTCACGTCTATTGAGTCAGTGATACCATGCAACCATCTCATCCTCTGTCGTCCCCTTCTCCTCCTGCCTCATTCTTTCCCAGCATCAGGGTCTTTCCCAATGAGTTAGTTCTTCATGGCAGGTGGCCAAAGTATTGGAGCTTCAGCATCAGTCCTTTCAATGAATGGTGGTGGTGGTGATTTAGTCGTAAAGTCGAGTCTGACTCTTGCGATGCTATAGACTGGGAACCTACCAGGCTCCTCTGTCCATGGGATTCTCCAGGCAAGAATGCTGGAGTGGACTGCTGTTTCTTTCTCCAGAAAAAGAATGAATAGTCAGTACTGATTTCTTTTAGGATTGACAGGCTTGCAGTCCAAGGGACTCTCAAGAGTCTTCTCAAACACCACGTTCAAAAGCATCAGTTCTTCAGTGCTCAGCTTTCTTTATGGTCCAACTCTCACATCCATACATGACTACTGGAAAAACCATAACTTTGACTAGATGGACCTTTGTTGGCTGAGTAATGTCTCTGCTTTTTAATATGCTGTCTAGGTTGGTCATAGATTTCCTTCCAAGGAGCCAGCATCTTTTAATTTCATGGCTGCAATCACCATTTGCAGCGATTTGTGAGCCCAAGAAAAGAAAAGTCTATCACTATTTCTATTGTTTCCCCATCTATTTGCCACGAAGTGATAAGACCAGATGCCATGATCTTAGTTTTTTGAATGTTGAGTTTTAAACCAGCTTTTTCACTCTCTCACCTTCATCAAGAGGCTCTTTAGTTCCTCTTTGCTTTCTGCCATAACGGTGGTGCCATCTGTATATCTGAAATTATTCATACTTCTCCAGGCGATCTTGATTTCAGCTTGTGCTTCATCCAGCCTGCCGTTTCACATGATGCATATAAATTAAGTAAGCAGAGTGACAATATACAGCCTTGACATACTCCTTTCCCAATTTGGAACCAGTCCATTGTTCCATGTCTGGTTCTAACTGTTGCTTCTTGAGCTACATTCAGGTTTCTCAGGAGGGGAGTAAAGTAGTCTGGTATTCCCATCTCTTTAAGAATTTTCCATAGTTTTTTGACCCACACAGTCCAAGGCTTGTCAATGAAGCAGAAGTAGATGTTTTTCTGGAATTCTCTTGCCAATGGATGTTAGCATTTTGACCTCTCATTCCTCTGCCTTTTCTATATCCAGCTTGGACATCTAGACTTTCTCTGTTCACGTACTGTTGAAGCCTCTCTTGGAGAATTTTGAGCATTACTTTGTTAGTGCATGGGATGAGTGCAACTGTGTGGTAGTTTGAGCATTCGTTGGCATTGCCTTTCTTTGAGATTGGAATGAAAACTGATCTTTTCTAGTCCTGTGGCTACTGTTGAGTTTTTCAAATTTGCTGGCATATTGAGTGCAGGACTTTCACAGCATCATCTTTTAGGATTTGAAATAGCTAAGCTGGAATTCCATCACCTCCACTAGCTTTGTTCATACTGATGCTTCTTAAGGCCCATTTGACTTCACACTCCAGGATGTCTGGCTCTAGGTGAGTGATCACACCTTTGTGGTTATCTGGGTCACAAAGATCTCTTTTGTACAGCTCTTCTGTGTGTTTTTGCCACCTAACATCTGCTTCTGTTAGGTTCATACCATTTCTGTCCTTTATTGTGCCCATCTTTGCATGAAATGTTACCTTGGTATCTCTAATTTTCTTGAAGGGATCTCTAATCTTTCCCATCCTATTGTTTTCCTCTATTTCTTTGCATTGACCACTAGGAAGATTTTATCTCTCCTTGCTGTTCTTTGGAACTCTGCATTCATATGGATATAGCTTTCCTTTTCTCCTTTGCTTTCTGCTTCTCTTCTTTTCTCAGCTATTTGTAAAGCCTCCTTAGACAACTATTATGCATTTTTGCATTTCTTTTTCTTGGGGATGGTCTTGATCACTGCCTCGTGTACAGTGTTACAAACCTTCATCTATAGTACTCCAGGCACTCTATAGAATCTAATCCTTTGAATATATTTGTCACTTCCACTGTATAATTTTTAGGGATTTGATTTAGGTCATACCTGAATGGTCTAGTGGTTTTCTCTACTTTCTCCCATTTAAATCTGAATTTTGCAATAAGGAATTCAGTTCTGGGTCTTGCTCTTGTTGACTGTATAGGGCTTCTCCATCTTTGGTTGCAAAGAATGTAATCAATCTGATTTTGGTGTTGACCATCTGGTGATGTCCATATGTAGAGTAATCTCTTGTGTTGTTGGAAGAGAGTGTTTGCTCTAACCAGTATGTTTTCTTGGCAAAACTCTGTTAGCCTTTGCCCTGCTTCATTTTGTACTCTAAGGCCAAACTTGCCTGTTACTCTAGGTATTGCTTGACTTCCTACTTTTGAATCCCAGACCCTTTGATGAAAAGGACATCTTTTTTCTGGTGTTAATTTTAGAAGGTCTTCATAGAACCATTCATCTTTAGCTTCTTTGGCACTAGTGGTTGGGACATAGATTTGTATTATTGTGATATTGAATGGTTTGCCTTGGAAATGAACAGAGATCATTTTGTAGTTTTTGAGGTTGCATCCAAATACTGCATTTCAGACTGTTTTGTGGCTCTTTGTGGCTGCCCTACACTGGCAGGAGGCTGGGCTTCTGCACCCCCACATCAGCCAGTCTTTGGTCTGGCGACTCCCTGACCATGAGCGAGCCAGTCTCTTGAAGTTGAGAGCAATGTCCAGTGACCCAGCTGACATCTTTAGCCCAGAAGAGAAGATCTGAATAGAGCACTTCAGCGTCCACTCAAGTTCCCTTCCAGTCCAGTTGTTGAGGTAAGAAAGCAGGTGAGTGACTGAGGGCAGATTCCCTGTCCATGCAGACCTATGTCAGACTGTGAGACCTGTAATTCCATCCTGCTTCACATTTGTCACCATGCCAAATGGAAGTCTCTGGTTTTACCCCTCCCTATGCTGACTCTTGTGGAAGTGAGAAATAGATTTAAGGGCCTAGATCTGATAGAGTGCCTGATGAACTATGGAATGAGGTTCATGACCTTGTACAGGAGACAAGGATCAAGACCATTCCCATGGAAAAGAAATGCAAAAAAGCAAAATGGTTGTCTGGGGAGGCCTTACAAATAGCTGTGAAAAGAAGAGAGGTTAGAAGCAAAGGAGAAAAAGAAAGATATAAGCATCTGAATGCAGTGTTCCAAAGAATAGCAAGAAGAGATAAGAAAGCCTTCTTCTGCAATCAGTGCAAAGAAATAGAGGAAAAGAACAGAATGGGAAAGACTAGAGATCTCTTCAAGAAAATTAGAGATACCCAGGGAACATTTAATGCAAAGATGGGCTCAATAAAGGACAGAAGTGGTATGAACCTAACAGAAGCAGAAGATATTAAGAAGAGGTGGCAAGAATACATGGAAGAACTGTACAAAAAAGATCTTACGACACAGATAATCATGATGATGTGATCACTCATCTAGAGCCAGACATCTTGGAATGTGAAGTCAAGTGGG
>SJYC01057009.1:0-12025 GCA_006408675.1 Madoqua kirkii
AGATCAGCCCTGGGATTTCTTTGGAGTGAATGATGCTGAAGCTGAAACTCCAGTACTTTGGCCACCTCATGTGAAGAGTTGACTCATTGGAAAAGACTTTGATGCTGGGAGGGACTGGGGGCAGGAGGAGAAGGGGACAACAGAGGATGAGATGGCTAGATGGCATCACTGACTTGATGGCCCTGAGTCTAAGTAAACTCCAGGTGATAGACAGGGAGGCCTGGCATGCTGCGATTCATAGGGTCACAAAGAATCAGACACGACTGAGCTACTGAGCTGAACTGAACTGATCCTGACTCTCACATAGCTGCTTCTCCCCTGACCTTGTCATAGTTCCTTCTCTCTTTCCCAATCCTTCCCTTTTCATCCCTTGAAAAGACTTTCATCTCTGTACCAGTCCTTGAGATGGAGTCTGGGACAGAGAGTCAAATGTGTTCTTTGAATGAATGAACAACTGAATGCATTTACTTGGAATATATTCCATTTCTGGAAAGACTTTCCCAGCAGTTGAGTGTAACAGAAGGTGGAAGCTGTTAGTACACTGCAGTGAACTTAGTGGACTTCACCTATCTTTCCATGCCCACCCTCACCCCAGTAGATAAGAACAATGGTCTCACTATCACAGTTTTCCCTTATTATACTTAACTTAGTTCTATAATATGACTTTTCTTCTCTTTCAGTCTGTATTTGCATTTTTTTCTCTATCAGACTTGCCAGTTTGTGGCACTGTTATTAAACACTTCAAAGAACCTCATTTGCTTTTATTAATCTTTCTCTCTTTT
Organism: Madoqua kirkii; assembly: GCA_006408675.1. Lineage (NCBI taxonomy): Eukaryota > Metazoa > Chordata > Mammalia > Artiodactyla > Bovidae > Madoqua > Madoqua kirkii. The sequence continues at coordinate 783 of SJYC01057009.1, forward strand.
AGCTTTTTATTCATTAATTTCTGTGTAGACTTACTAAATATCTGCAGTTACACATTGTACTCTTTTATAGAAAAATAGTAGTTTTATTTATCTATTTATTGTTGGCTGTGCTGAGTCTTCGTTGTTGCACGGGCTTTTCTCTAGTTGCAGCAGGCGGGGGCCCCTCTCTAGTTGCGGTGTGCAGGCTTCTCACTGCAGGGCCCTCTCCTGTTTCCGATCGTGGGCTCTAGGGCTCACGGGCTTCAGTAGTTGTGGCTCCTGATCTCTAGAGCACAGGTTCAGTAGTTGTGGCCCAGAGGCTGTTTTGCTCTGAGGCATGTGGGATCTTCCAGGACCCATGCACTGACACATGGTTTCTCACCACTGAACCACCAGGGAAGTACTGTACTTTTTTTTTTTTAACATCTGTTTATTTATTTGACTGTATCCAGTCTTAGTTGCAGCACTCGAGACTGTCAGTTTTCATTGGGGTATGTGAGATTTGTTCTAATTGTGGCCTGTGGGATCTAGTTCCCTGACCAAGGATTGAACCTGGGCCCCCTGCACTGGGTGCTCAGTCTTAGCCTCTGGACCACCAGGGACGTCCCCACAGTGTATTCTTATCACTGTATCTCTGGGCCCTTCTTCTGGTTATTGTTTGCTGTATAACAAGTCATCTCAAACTTAGTGGCATAAAACAACACCATTGTATTACGCTTACGGAGTCCATGGGTCAAGCATTTCTGCATGGCATAGTGGGAATGGTTTATCTTTGCTACAGGATGACTGGGGTGCTTCAGCTGGGGGTGACATGAACAGTTGAAGACTAGGGTCATCTGAAGACTTTTTAAGTTAATTCCTGGGTCAGGATACCTCAAAAACCCAGCTCAGCCTGAGACCATCAATCAGAGCACCTCTGCACGATATCTCTGGGGCTTGGATTCTCACACGCATGGCAGCTGAGAGGGAGCGTCTTGAGAGGGAGCATATAGAAAGCAAGCAGTCTAAGAGAACCAGTAGAAGCTGCATGGCCTTTTATGATCTAGCCTTCAGAGTAACACACATCATTTCCACCGTATTCTATTGACCAAAGCTGTTACGAGCCCCCAGATACAAAGGGGGTGGACATATAGCCTTACCTCTTGATGGATAGAAAAAAGTGAAAGTGTTAGTCACTCAGCTGTGTTCAACTCTTTGCAACCCATGGACTGTAGCCCTCCAGGCTCCTCTGTCCATGAGATTCTCCTGGCAAGAATACTGGAGTAGGTTGCCATGCCCTCCTCCAGGGGATCTTCCTGACCCAGGCATTGAACCCACGACCTATGTCTCTTGCATTGGCAGGTGGATTCTTTACCATCTGGGAAACCCTGATGGATAGCAATTTGGGGATTCTATTTTAAAGCTACCACAGTTTCCTACACTCTTTAATATTTACTATCCTTTTGTTTTTCCATTTTTTGTTCTCTTTTTTTTCTTGACCTGTCTTCCAGTTCATTGATTCTCTTTTCAGTATAACTCCAATGGGCTTTTAATTTCAGTTCTAAGCTTTCCTTTTCTCTTTTTATACTTCCTATTCTATGCAGTCATTTTTATCTTTGATCTCTCTTTCCTTGAATACTTGAGTATATTTAGCAGAATTAGTTTTAATGTTTTATGACTGATAGCTCCATTATCTGAACCTCCCAACCTTCTATTGTCTGATATTTCTCTTGGTTTGTTGTTTTGTTACCTCATGTGACTGATTGCTTTTTGTTGAGTTCAAGGTATTTTATACGAAAAATTAAAATAATTTTAGGCCTTGAGTATCTACTCATATACAGATTTTAGAACCAACTTGTTTAGGTACAGATAAAAACTTGTTGACATTTTTGTTACATTAGATTATAACATGTTAACTTGGGGATAATTGACCTCTTTGTGATGTTGAGTCATCCTATCTAAGAACATGGAATGTCTTTCCATTTATTCTCCTTTATTTTTAAAGCTTTACTGATATAGATTTTCTGCATTTTTTATTGTTTATTTTACCCCTTGTTTTGGAGGGGTATCCAGGTATATTATCAAGGTATATTACTTCTTCCTTTCTAATTCTTATGTCTTTTGTCCAATTCCATTAGCTGATGCTTCAAATACAATATTAAATAACAGTGTGGATAATTTTTTTTTCATATTACTGACTTTAGCAGAAAAGCATCCAGTGTTTCTCTGCTAAGTGTGCTAAAGAGATAGCCATTGATCATTGTTTCTTTTTTTTTTTTTTCATTGTTTCTTAATGAATTATATTTTTTGCTGTGTCAGGAACGAGTGTTGAATCTGTTGATTTTCGTCCCTGTATCTGCTAGGATGATAATTGAAACTTTCTCCTCAGGTCAATTCTTGTAGTCAGTAATATGGGGTGTGGGGAAGCAGCATCTTTTCTAATTTGCGCAAAGTCGCCATGGTGTTCCTGTTTCACTCGTCCATTCCTCTCCTGGAACGTTCTTCCCCCAGATGTCTTACTGGGGGCTGGGGACATGACTTCCTCTTTCCCTTTACTTCTTTATGTCACTTTCCGTGAGGCCTATCCTAACTACTCCACATAAATCATACATTTCTATCCTTCATTGGTGCTTATAGATGCCCTCAACCCTGTTCTGTTTTTTCCTGCACTTATCATTTTCTAGATACTATATATCTATTTATTATGTTTATTATATGTTTTCTTTCTCCATTAGAAGCATGCTCCAAGAGGTAGGGAGTTCCATCCTTCTAAAAAGAATTTTTTTGACTGATGTAGTTTCTTCCTTTTTTGTTTGTTTGTTTATACATTGTTTATTTTCTTTTTTATTTTTTCTTTTGGTTGATATATTTTTAATGCCCAGAGTGGTGCCTGGCACATAGCAAGCACTCAAAATAATTTTTGAGTGAATATATGAGATTGAAGCTTATCAAGGAACGCTGAGAGGGAGCATGTGAACTTGAGTCTCCTGTTACAGAGAGCTTGAAGTTAAAATTTTAATTTTCTTTTCTGTAAATGAGGTTATATTTGCAGCCACTGAGATACAGAAAAGGGATTGAAAGACTTTCACTGTAGATCTTGTGTGCTTTGTCCTATTACTGGGCATCACAGTTTCTAGTGCTTTATGAATAATCCATTTTATTAGCATTGTGATTATTTGTGGATAGCTCAAATATCTTACACCGTATTTTGTGTATTAAAAACATTAGTTGGTCCAATGTACACACTTAAAATGTGTCATGGTTTTGTTTATCATGTTCTGGCACGTCTTCATTTTTAGACTGATACTTGGGAACCTCAGGCAAGGTGGCCTCAAGCTTTTCTTCCCCTCTGAGAGGCCCTGACGGAGACGATTGCTCATCTTACACTGAGCTCTGAGTCTTCCAAGCTACTATTGAGTCCTTTGGTTAATTGTGCCACCTGCATTTTTAACTGCTTTGCCAGTTTGAGCTGTGGTTTAGACATAATTTTTGCTACAAACAGTTAAAATATGAGAGCATTTTAACCACTCTAAAACTTAGAAATAGGAACTTGAGACAAATTAGATTTTTCTAATAGAAATGTTCTGAGCCTAAAGCCTAAAGGAGAGTAAGGGAACCAATTAACTTTAATTTAAATAATCATGTCTTAAGTAGTAGATGAGCCAAGTTCTATTGTTAAAGAACAACTGTATTAAATCCCTGAAAGGTTAGCTTCAAAATGGCATTAATGCAGTGGTTTCATGTCTAACTAATGAAATAAGTTTCTATTGGAGATTGTAACCTCTGTTTGTTTTACTAGGCATTGTTATTGAATATGTGGAGGGGAAAGATTGACAGATCAAGGACAAAATAATTCCCACTAATGTTCCTATTGTTAGTAACTTTTTTAAAGCCACAGACAAAAAACTAATCATTTCACTCCTGGGGAAAATAGTACAATGAAATGTGAGAGCAGCTTATTTTTTTATTCTGAAGCTTGCATATATATATGATTTTCTGTTTGTCCTTATTTTAAAATGATTTATGATGATTCAGATCACTATAATGACTGAACTTCAAAGAATGTCTATAAACATTAAGGCAACCATCATCAGTATATTAATAAGATAAAATGCTAGATTCTGACACTAGGTTAATGTCTGGAGATGTATTTTGGATGAGTTTATGTAATAGAATAGAAAGAATATGAGTTTGGCAGACAGATAACTTGAAGTCAGATCATGGAGGGTTTTAAATACTATGCTCAGAGACTTAAATGCTACCTTTGTAACTTTAGGAAGGCCAGGTTAACCTCACTGAGACCATCTTCTTATCAGTATATGGGAATGCGTATCTGTGTGCATAGTAATGCCCAACTCTTTGCAATTGCATGGACTGTAGCGTGCCAGGCTTTTCTCTCTATGGGGTTTTCCAGGCATGAATACTGGAGTGGTTGCCATTTCTTATTCCAAGGAACCTTTCCGACCTGGGATTGAACCTGCATCTCTTGCATCTCCTGCATTGGCAGGTGGATTCTTTACCAGTGCGCCACCTGGGAAGCCCTGTATATGGGAACAGTAATCCTATATTATGGGTATGCTGGGAGAATTACCAGATATAACACATATCCTTGAGGCTGCACACACTGGAAACTAAATAAGTATTGGTCTTACTTTGTTTTCTAGAAATGAAATGCTGCTTTCTGCCATCCCTTATTAACCTCTTCTGCACATCAGTGTTATATCTTGTGCTTGGCTACTGTTTGCTGTGCTCTTGGAAGAACATTTTCATTTCCTTGTGGTATATTGGGGAAGAAGTCTAAAGAAACTAGTACAGAATTTATCAGAATGGAAATTAGCACGGATTGACAGGCAAGGGCAAAAAGAGTTAAAAGGGTTGGAATATCAAAGCCTTGACTTTTTGAAGATACTTTTTTCTTCAAAACATAGCCACTGCCTTTGCTGGCAACGTGACCTGTATCTTGTTCCAATTATTTATGCAAATCAAAGTAATTTTTTTTCTCTGTGAAGGACTCGATTCTATTGAAAAATCCAATGTGTTTCCATTATTGCTTGCTCAACAGCTATGCTTACTCTGTCTTAATAGTGAGAGGAAAACAGTTTTGCGGACTGCTTCTCTGCCCCCGCATCGACAGTACATAATATCATGTTTGTGTTGAAACTTTTTCTCCTGAAATGTCATAACCCCATATGGAAGAGAATTAAAATCCTATTATTTTAATTTACATCTCGCCACAAGATAAGTAAAGTTATCATTGAAATTCTAATTAAATGGGATGATTGACTAAGGTAGCACATCAAAGAAGAGAAGTGAATATGATAAGTCAAAGACTTATTAATTAGTCTGCGTGGAAGAAATTCCAGGGATGTCAAGCTGAGCCCGCTGCAAGGAGAAAAAAAGCAGACAAGAAAACGTTCATTTCTTTGAAGTTAGGAACTGAGATAGTGATGGAGGTAATTGTGTCTGACTGGATCCAGTAATGAAGAGCTGTAAATCAGACCTCAGAATCGAAGGAAAGATTCAAGTAACGAATGTGGCTGGCCCACTCCTGCTGCGAAGAAACAGAATGCAGAGCGCACTAATTGACCCAGCCTATTTCCCAGTAGTTCTCTGTTATTATTTATTAATTTTTAATTTCTGATTATTTACATCCTGGGAAATTATTCTTGACAGCCTGTTAGGCGTGCCAAAGTTAATGGAGGATGAAAGAACTGGTACCAGAATTAGCAGGGATGTGTTCACAGGCTACTGGATTTAATGATTTTGGAAAGAAAAATTGATTTCACACAGCGTGTCACTTTATACTACTTTAGGGATACACCAGCTATTTGATTAATTGAGGAATAACCAATTCAAAGTATATTTGAAGTGTAAATGAGTCACACTGCTCAGCTGTTTATTTTTCCCTCTCTCAGAGAGATCCGAATTTTCTTGAAGCTGATGATTAAAAGCTGATGAAGACACACTTGAACGCTTTGAATGCACACCTGTTTGATTCGTATTAAACACAGAAGGGAGGAAAACCCTGAAATACAAAAGGAGCTATTTTCACTCTTCTCATTTCTTCTAATCTCTTTATATGATTATTTTCTCTTTCTTTCTTTCTTTTTTTTTACTCCAGCATGTTGCACAGCAGTAGCTGCAATCTATATCTTTTAAACACTAAGCTCTGGAAAATTTTTCATTTATAGCCTATGAGACAATTAGGAGCAGTGCTTGCTAATGAATAGAAAGAACAAATAGAAGAAAAATGTATTCAAAGGAAACAAGGGCATTAATGAATAAGGTAAGAGGATTAATCTATTAGGAAAGGGAGTGAGGCAGAAATAAGCTGTCACCTACCAGCCTCAAAGCTTGTGGCATCGTGGCATCTCCTTTTTGGCCAACCTTGTTAGCTTCGGTTCGTCTTCTGATCTCATCTTTGTCCATCTCTCTCTGGCCTAATCCTCCAACTGGTCTCAAGTCAGATTTCCCTCTTCCACTGTATTTCTCAAAGTTTAGTGTGCAAGTGGATCACGTGGGGGGCTCTTGCTACTCTGCAGGTTTAGATATGGTGGGTCAGGAAAGGGGGACTGAGAATCTGCTGAGGTTCCCAGGTGAAACTCATGCTGCTGGTCCTTGACCAGTCTTTGAGCCACAAGGTCCCACAAAACTCATTTTTTAAAAAAAATTGCTTTTAACCATGTAATGCTCTCATTCGAACCCATAAGTTAATTTCCAAATACCGACAGTTAAATTTGCATTCCTTAGTGTGACATTCAAGATCTTCCTAATGTGATCACAACCTGCCCTCCTGGTCATACCCTACATTCCCCAGCTCCGTGCTTGTTTATGCTGTTTCTTATTCCTGAAATGCCTCTCTCTGAGAATTCTACCAGTGCCTCAAGGTGTATTTCAGATATCACATCCCGAGTGTTGGCTATTCTAACCTTCTCACTCAGCAAGCCATGAGTTCACCATCAAGTGCTTCTCTTATATTTTAACTTTATCTCTTGCTTGCCATGCGATATTTCCAATCTTGCATTATTGCCATTAATATACTTATTTTTCCCTAAGGTAATTAACCCTTATACCTTTTCAAATGTAGAGGAAAAAACATTTTTTAAAAGCCTCCAAATTTCACATCTACCATAAAGATTCAGACAAAAATGAACCATAAGAAATTGTGTCTTGCATGTCTGACGGGGAAATGTCCAGGAGTCTAACTAAAAACAAACAAAAAAAAGACAAAATTATACTGTGGTCCTTTGTAAGTTAACTATGGCTAATAAGCAAAAAGAGAAGGACTCAAGACTTGTCCAGAAAATAGAAGATAGATTTTACTAGAATTGAGTTTAGGTGAGGAAGAATACCACCCAATAAGAGACCGATCTCTCAGTGCCCATGTTAGGAGGACCATGTTGGGTCTAGATCTTACTTTTCCTCCTAGGGATTGACTCATAAGTACAGTCACCTAAAAAAGGAAAATGACTGGAGCCAGGCCATTCCCCTTGGGAAGACTGCTTATTAATCCTATATCCCAGAACTGTGTTCATTCTCGCTCTTGAGTTCTGGCTGTTCAGCTTTTACTTCAACTGATTTTTAACACTGGCAGCTAGAGAACTCTAAGTGATATGAAAGACAGTCACAGTAGTAGGTGTTCAATAGAGATTTGCTTGTCATCCACATGATGATTCAGATATGAATTTTATACATTCTCAGGGACAAGTCTCTAGTCTCTTAGTACACAGGTATATACCTTTGTGCCTTTCCACACACTTTTCCACCCACCCAGAATGTTATGCTCCCTGCTCCCTTCTCTACTTGTTCAATGCCTACTCTTTCTCTTTATTATTATTATTTTTTTAACATTTATGTCACCCAAAGGAGAGAATCAGGCTTCCCTGGTAGCTCAGTGATAAAGAATCCATCTGCCAATGCGAGAGACATAGGTTCAGTCCCTGGGTTGGGAAGATTCCATGTAAAAGGAAATGACAACCCACTCCAGTGTTCCTGCCTGAAAAATCCCATGGACAGAGAAGCCTGGCGGGCTACAATCCAAAGGGTCGCAAAGACTAAACACACAAAGGAGTCGTTATTCTGTTTTATTATGATAAAAAATTCCACATACATCAAAGGTAAAAGAACCATAGATGAAACTCACATATCCCCTCCCTGATGTCAATAATTGTTAACATTGTTCTGTGTTTCTGTTAAATTTTTTCATAGCAAATTTGACATTATGACTTTCCCTGTTTAAGACTCACCATGCAACTCCTAAGAATAAGGGTATACTCCTATATAACACAATTCCTTTATTATGCCTCAGAAAATTAGTAGTAATTCCATCTTAATCCAGTTGTTTCAGGAATGTCTTTTATATTTTTTTTTTAAAAAAGATCAAATCAAGTTGTTCACTCTTATTTGATTGTTAGGTTTCCTTAGTCACTTTTCATACAGAAGAGGGGACTATCTTTTTTATCTTGGTGTTGACGCTTTGAGAGTCATGCGCTCCTCTATCTCCTATACTTTTGGTAAACTGAAAGTTAGGTCTAGAAGTTTGATTAGATTCATGCTAAACATTTTTAATAAGACTATTTCTCAGGTAAGGACATGTATTTCTCAGCATATCAAAAGGCATAGTATATCTGCTTCTCCTACTATCAGTGATGCTGTGTTTGATCACTTGACCGAGATATGGCCCCAAGATCATTATATTTTAAAGCTAAAATTTTCACTGTTTAAAAATCTTCAGCTCAAATGTGATGTTGTAATCTTTTCCCCTTATGTAGTAATTATTCCTTACTTTGTTCACAATATATCCATATCATAATACTTCTACTCTGTATTATGATAATAAGTTGGTGGTTTTTTTTGGCAAATTAGTCAATTTATTTCATTACTTAGGACCAATTCTTTTTTTTTTTTTTAAATACTTTATTCTACGTTACAATACTGTATTGGTTTTGCCATACATTGACATGAATCAGCCACAGGTGTATACGATCTGCCAATGCCGAAGCCCCCTCCCACCTCCCACCCCATATCATCTCCCTGGATCATCCCCGTGCACCAGCCCCAAGCATCCTGTATCCTGTATTGAACATAGGCTGGCGCTTCGTTTCTTATACGATAGTATACATGTTTCAATGTCATTCTCTCAAATCATCCCACCCTCCCCTTCTCCCTCAGAGGCCAAAAGTCCATTCTATACCTCTGTGACTCTTTCCCCGTGCACCAGCCCCAAGCATCCTGTATCCTGTATTGAACATAGGCTGGCGCTTCGTTTCTTATACGATAGTATACATGTTTCAATGTCATTCTCTCAAATCATCCCACCCTCCCCTTCTCCCTCAGAGGCCAAAAGTCCATTCTATACCTCTGTGACTCTTTTGTTGTCTCACATACAGGGTCATCATTACTATCTTTCTAAATTCCATATATATGTGTCAGTATACTGTATTGGTGTTTTTCTTTCTGGCTTACTTCACTCTGTATAATTGGCTCCAGTTTCATCCATCTCATTAGAACTGATTCAAATTTATTCTTTTTAAGGGCTGAGTAATATTCCATTGTATATATGTACCAAGCTTTCTTATCCATTCATCTGCTGATGGACATCTAGGTTGTTTCCATGTCCTGGCTATTATAAACAATGCTGCAATGAACATTGGGGTACATGTCCATTCACCATTGCAACGAAAAGAATAAAATACTTAGGAATATACCTACCTAAAGAAACTAAAGACCTATATATCGAAAACAATAATAAGTTTTTAAAATAATTTTCATTTATTTGTTTCTATTTGTTTTTGGCTGTGCTGGGCCTTCGTTGCTGCGAGGGCCTGTCTTGAGTTGTGGCGAGCAGGGGCTACTCTCTAGTTGTGGTGTGTGAGCTTCTCACTGCAACGGCCTCCCTTGTGGAGCTCAGGCTCTAGGGTGCTCGGGCTTCAGCAGCTGTGGCTCCCAGCTCAGTAGCTGTGGCAAGAGTATTTAGTTGCTCCGTGGCATGTGGGATCCTCCCAGATCAGGGATCAAACCTATGTCTCCTGCACTGGCAGGCAGACTCTTTACCTCTGAGCTCCCAGGGAAGCCCAATGGTAATAATTGTGACATATGTTTTCCTTGCTAGATGGTAAAATACTTAAGGGGGAAGATTTATATTTTATTAATTTTATTTTCTTCACATTCTTTTGGGGGAAAGAAGCAAAGTATAAATGTAAAAATAAAATGCATTTCATTTATATTTGAAACTCCCATGTCCAGCATGTGAAAGATTCTTTAAAGGAATTATGAGCCCTAGCTACTCCAACCCTCAGAATGGTCTATCAGTGAAAGAAATAATTTTGAATTTAGTCATTTTTTGTAGACTGTTTCCACTAAACTTTGGAACCACAGTTTCAAATAGTTGGTAGCTGCACCACATGGAATAGTGAAGTCTGGAGGATACGCCTAAGGATTCATGGCCATTCATTACTGATCAAGCCCCCATACAGGTCTTATATTGAGAGGGTTATTTTACTGAGTTCTGGGTTATATGGGTTATGTATTATCCAGTCTATTCAGCTCATGAGACCAGATATCTGTCCAAAATGAATAGGCAGATTTTTACTCATTAGCAGTTCTAAAAACACTCACTAAAAACAACCTCCTTAAAGAACAGGTAGTCAAAGGCAGTTCTAATGGCAGTGTAGGTTAATAATATTTGAAAGGTCAGAACCCTTGACAAGACAAAACAAAGGGAAAATATAGGAACCCACTTGGTGGGATGTTTGTAACTGACATCAGCATAGGAATGAAGAGTGATTCAAATTATTAGTTGTTAGGAAATATTGCAGTGTGGTTATGGGGTAGGAGCAAACCAATGAACAGGATGGAGAGTTCAGAAATCTGTGCTTATGGGAATTTGATATATGATAAATATATCATAAAAAATGGAAAAGGATGCCTTGTTTGATGTATGATATTAAAAAAACTGACTCCTCACTGGGAGAAAAAGCAGAATTTATGACTTAACACCTTATAAAGATGAACTCTAGATGGATTACAAACCTAAGTGAGAAAGGTAGAAAGGCAGAGCCAGTAGAAGAAAAAGAATATGAAGTTTATTAAACTGTAAAATTATAAATCATAAAAGAAAAATGGATGATTTAGCTGCATCAATATTAAGGTGTTTCTGTTCAGTGAAGGATACCAAAAACAAAGTTAGCAGAGAGAAAATAATTTCATCATTGAAAACTAACAAAGAATTAATATCTAGAATAATGCTGTCCATTGAAAATTTAATATGAGCCGTATAAGTATTT
>SJYC01057011.1:0-12301 GCA_006408675.1 Madoqua kirkii
GACCCCATAGACAGCAGCCCAGCAGGCTCCCCCGTCCCTGGGATTCTCCAGGCAAGAACACTGGAGTGGGTTGCTGTTTCCTTCTCCTATGCATGAAAGTGAAAAGTGAAAGTGAAGTTGCTCAGTCGTGTTCAACTCTTAGGGACCCAATGGACTGCAGCCTACCAGGCTCCTCCATCCATGGGATTTTCCAGGCAAGAGTACCGGAGTGGGGTGCCATTGCCTTCTCCCCATTACAGTATACTAACACATATATATGGAATTTAGAAAGATGGTAATGATAACCCTGTATGCGAGACAGCAAAAGAGACACAGATGTATAGAACAGACTTGGGGACTCTAGGAGAAGGAGTGGGATGATTTGGGAGAATGGCATTGAAACATGTATACTATCATGTAAGAAACAAATTACCAGTCTAGGTTTGATACAGGATACAGGATGCTTGGGGCTGGTGCACTGGAAGGGATGATATGGAGAGGGAGGTGGGAGGTGGGTTCAGGATTAGAAACTCATGTACACCCGTGGCAGATTCATGTCGATGTATGGCAAAAGCAATACAGTATTATAAAGTAAAATAAATAAATAAATAAATAAATAAATAAATAAATAATGCCTAGAGGCACTCCTGGATGGCCAGAACCCAGAGAAAGAGAGAGATTAGAGATGAGGTTGGGCAGGACTTCCCTAGTGGTCCAGTGGTTGGAACTCTGCACTTCCAATGCAGGGAATGTGGATTTGATCCCTGGTAGGGGAACTAAGATTCTACATGCCGCGTGGCCAGAAAACCCTCAAAAAACAAGCAAAACAACAACAACAACAACAACAACAATAAAAACTGGGCAGAAAGCCAAGCCTACATCATGTTTGGCTATAATATTCCCTCAGGAAAAAAAGAACCCTTTGGAGCAGAAACATAGTGCAGGGAGGTTTCCTTGCTCAATATTTTAAAAGGCCATTCTGAATACATTTCAATGGAAGTGTTTTACTGAGGACATTTCAGAAAGTACATAAGTATTAATATATATATTTGTTAGACTACAAAGTGGGTTTTCTAACAGGTGAATAAGAACAGTGTCTATTAAGTCTGCCCAACACCATCTATTATGTTATCTGCTAATGTGTCTACCCCCTAGTGTTTTTGTTCTGTTTTGTTTTAATCACAATTTAATGTTTAAAAGATAAAGCTTTTTTTTTTTTTTTAATAAACATTCACTGTTGCTCACTAGCTGGATGCGTGTGCTGTCCTAGATCAGGAGGTTAGTGGTGCTTATTTCAATATTAAATAAAAGGATTCATTTTCATTGAAGCAAGCAGGGAATTAAGCTTACAACTTCAATTACCAATAATTAATTCCCTACACTGCAAGCCATGCAGTTTGCATTTAAACTCCCAATGCCCAACGGATAACAAAAATCTATTTTGATCACTTTTTATTTTCATCATTTAAGGAGTACATCTTATTTCAATTAGGCACATGCATTTCTAGATTATAAGAGAGAACAAATATCCTTTCTAAAAAACCAGGCGATTGGAGCCTGGGAGACTTTTAAGCATAACAAAGAAATCCTAGGATCTTTTCATTTCTCTTGCTTTTATTGAAGGAGTGCCTGACATTGTGTAGAATTAGCTACCTCATGTACGAGAACCTATTATTTACAAGCAGATTATTTCCCTAAATTAGTTTTTTTTAACTGAAGTATAGTTGATTTATAATGTTGTGTTAATTACTGCTATAATTAAAGTGAGTCATTTATATATATATATATATATATATATTTAAAAATATTCTTTTCTACTATGGTTTATCATTGAATATAGTTCTCTGTGCTATACAGTAGGACCTTGTTCATCCATCCTATACCTGAACCCCAGCATCCCACTCCATCTCTTCTGCAACCCCCTCCCCACTACATTTGTTTTTCCTTATGCAATAAGCTGTTCTTTAGTGGCTTTTCACTGTATGAGAAAAAGAAAGAAGTTGAGCACATTATTGAAAATGAGGCAAAATTACATCCTGCTCCAAAGCCAAGCCCACCACCTTGGGCAGCAGGCCTAAGGATCAGAAGAACTCTTCAGAGAGGGAGACCTGACCGAGAGATGGGTGAGAGAGACTGAGCTCATCAGGAGTTTCCACATTTTGGGGGGACAAGTTCTGAGCAAAAGAAAGAAGCTGCCAGGGTGTCACCAAAGCAAAGGCACAGTCAGAGCCAGAGTTCTTAGAGATGTAAAGAGGCTCTTGAAATTAGGTTTCGCAGAAAACAGGCAGACCTGTGTGGCATGCAGAAAATGAGTTCTAAGAAGCCTTTTCTTTCAAGTTTTGAAGACGTTAGTTTTCTTTCTGCTTACAAGTGTTAACTTTGCTCATTATTTGTAGTAATTATTATAGACAATAGATACATTATTATAATATCAGATATTATAATAATATCTCATTTAAGTGAAACTCAATGAAGCGAAACCATGAATTAACTGGAATTGGCACCTTCATTTGACTTTCATGAAAAACATTGCAGTGTCAGTCATTTAATAAAAAGTAACAGCTACAGTGGCGAGTTCTAAGGTTAGTACATATCCATTCCAATCTTCACACCGTGCAATGTCCAAACAGGTTTAGAGTCTGACTCCCATACCCTACAATATCCTTAATATAGCCATAATACACTAAAAAGATTCCCATTTTAGGGAAACAAACCAAGATCAACCAATATACTTTAAAAATGATTCTCTTAACAAGGGTTGAAGCAAAAAGTATTTTCTGGACAAGTGAACCTTAATAATTAAAAATGGAAATAGTTATTCAGCCTAATATTCAAGTAGTCGGGGTAATCAATCAACATTTTCCATCACTAAGTAAAGATATATACCACATTGAAAGCCACAGACATCATGTCAAATTCAGTCAACAGTTTCTAAATGCAAGGAGAAACAAGAAAGATTTTCTGGTTATTAATATACAAAGCAAACAAAAGCAGATTTCATGCTTCTAGAGGCCAAAATTCACATCCACCAAAAGCGTTTAAGCACAGAGACCCACCACTGGCCCAAGTATGTATATGCTTGACACATTGTTAGCACAGCCAAATATATCCATCCTAGGAAATCAAAGCTAAATAATACAGTAAATGATTTCACATGACAGAGAACACACTTTTTTTTTTTTTTTTTCTAATTGCAGAGGTTTTGTTAATAAATCACTATGATAAAGGAAAGGTAGAGGAGCAGACTTAACTTCCTTGGGAATAAAGATCAACTATGTGATTCATTTCTTGGTTTCTGTCTTGATGACATTTTTAAGGCCAGATCTTCAATAGTAAGGTGAGTGACTCATCTTAGACCTTTGTTGCCTTCCTGCTCCACACCATCTGTTAGACAGTCTCTCTCTCTGCTGATGCTTTTAACACAGACAAGCAAATTCAACCCAGGAATTTTATTGTGGTGCATACAAATGTAAGTTTTCAAGCACAATGGGTATTATTAGCCCCATATATCCCTAGTGGACCACACAGCTCTGAGACCCAGCCCTTAGTCATTGATAGCCACAAGGAACAAAGAGGAGAGAGATGGCTCAAATTTGCTTGGAAAGATAGGTCAACCTTGGAGGTCCACCCAAAGCCTGATGGATTTGCTATTACACAGCTGTTCTTGCCTGGGAAGAGGAGCAGGGAACACTTGAATTGTTTTCCAAGATTCTGTAAATGATGAACTTATGAAGCATACGCCTGGCTAAAACCATCTGGGTAAGTATATGAGAACTCGAAAAAGATTGGATCAGAAAGCCAGCGAGATCTTTGTTGTTTCCCGGATGAAACTGGAGGTGGTCTCAAGGTCAGCAGTCATCCAAAGCTTGCAGATGTGCTACTTTTCACAAGTAAAAGAGAGTGTATGGCCATCGTCTGTCACTCAAGCATCTTTGAGTTGCTTTCCCACTAGAGAAACACTGCTCTGTGCCCCTTGTTAGCGAATTACAGTTTTAAGTGACTAGTGAGGTAGGGGTACAGGCTTTGGTAGTGCAACACCACTCTAACTGCGCATGCCCAAAGAGTTCAAGTGGCTTAAAATCAATGGAGGTCATCAAACTAGTTAATCATCAAACACAGGCTTGAACTCAAGTATTTTATCATCTCCCTTGACCATGCTGATGATATAAGTCATCCCAGTGTTTAAGATAGATTGCTATTCCTCACTGTGACAGGTAGAGCAATGCTCTGCCCCCCTCCTAATGTCTACATCCTAAACCTTGGAAGCTACCAGTGTGTTTTGGTACATGGCAAAGATTCAATCCCTAGGTCGGCAAGATTCCCTGGAAGAGGGCATGGCAACCCACTCCAGTATTCTTGCCTGGAGGATCCCATGGACAGAGGAGCCTGCTGGGCTATGGTTCATCAGATTGCAAAGAGTTGGATACGGCTGAAGTGGCTTAGTATGCACATGAAGAGAATTAAGGAGAATTAAGGTTTCTAATCAACTGAGTTTAAAATAGGAGATTATTATCCTGGATTATCAAGGTGAGTCCAATGTAATGACAAAGGTCTTGACATGTGAAAGAGGTAGAATAATCAGCGTTAGGGTGATATAACTTGAGAAAGTCTTGACTGGACATTGCCAGCTTTGACAGTAGAAGGGGTCACCAGCCAAGGAATGTGGGCAGCCTCTAGAAATTGAAAAGTCAGGAAAACAGATTTTCCCTTAAAACCCTCATAAATGTGGTATCCAGCCAACTTCCTGATTTCATCCCAGTAAGACTCATTTTGGCCTTCTGACCTCCAGCTCTCTAAAATAATACATTTGTGCCACTTAAGTTTGTACAAATTGGTTACAGCAACAAGAGAAAACTAGTACAGTCTCTGTTGCTGTTGTTCAGTGACCGAGTGTCCGTACGATTCTTTGAGACCCCATGGGCGGCAGCACACCAGGTTTTTCTGTCCCTCACCATATCCCAGAGTTTGCTCAAGTTCATGACAAGTGATCAGTGATGCCATCCAACCAATGCATCCTCTCTTGCGCATTTCTTCTTCTGCCTTCAATCTTTCTCAGCATCAGGGTCTTTTCCAATACACTATCTAAAGTCTCTAAAAATAAACACATGATAACAAAACTCAATAGTACATCTTACTATTTCTTAAAAAGTAACTATTATTTCTTTGAGGTTTGATGTTTAACAAGTTGTAACAATTAAGAAAGCCTTCTCTGGTGGCTCATTGGTAAAGAATCCACCTGTAATGCAGAAGACGCAGATACACTCCTTGCCTTTTCCTTCTCTCCTGGAGAAGGAAAAGGCAACCCACTCCAGTATTCTTGCCTGGGAAATCTCATAGACAGAGAAGCTATAGTTCATGTGGTTGCAAAAAAGTAGGACTCAACTTAGAGACTAAACAACAACAATCAAGAACAGCAGCAAGTACTCAGTATAGTACCTATTATTCATGTCAGGAACTGTTCTAGGGCTTCTCTGGTGGCACAGTGGTAAACAATCTGCTGGCCAATGCAGGAGACATGGTCTAAGAGGATCCCACGTGCCATGGAGCAGCAAGCCCCTGTGCCACAACTACTGAGCCCATGTGTGGCAACTACTGAAGCCTATGAACCCTAGATCCCATGCTCTGCAACAAGAGAAGCCACTGCAATGAGAAACCCACACACCACAACTATTAGAGAGTAGCCCCCTCTCTCCACCACTAGAGAAAACCCCATGGAGCAACAAAGACCCAGCACAGCCAGAGAAAAAAGTGTTCTAGATGGTAGATATGTCAGCTCATTTAAACATTTTCAGAACACTGTGAGGTGGATCTGTTCTCACCTCTAGAGAAGAGAACGGAGCACAGCGAAAGCATGTACCTAATTTGCCCATGGTTACACAACTGGAAAGCTGTAGAGCTGGAACCGAACCTAGACTTGAGCTGGTCCACTGCTGGGCCATTCTGCTTCTCTCAGTGGTAGTGGTTCAACAGCTGGCATCCTTACCTAGAGTCAACACATCTTGTCTTTTACACAGGAACTTGACAAAATTGCTTATGGTAATACGTTGTTTTCTAGTTCATAGATATTTTTTTTTTTTGGTCAAGATATTTTTAGCTTTTTCCTATAGGCTTTCCATACTGTTACTCAGCCTTCATTCTCTTCTTAGCACTGAGACTGTTTTTATGCTGATTACCAAAAATGTCATAGCCTTGCAGATATGGGTTATTCAAGAACTGATCGATAAGTCTGGCTTCCTAGCTCAATCGTCTCTTTTCCTTTTTGCCTCTTGCCCTCTTCAGATTCCTTACCCCACTGACTAGTCTACTCTCAGTGAAGGGCAGAGGAGGTGCAAATAAAGTCTGCAGACTTAGATACTTGTCAACAGCTCTTGACAAAGCAGGAGGTTCACCCATGGTTGTTTACCGTGGATTTTCTCTTTTTTCTGCTATTTTTGTAAAAGCAAACTTAGGGTTCTTGTGTTTCTAATATGTCTTACATTTAGACATACTTCACTTTTAAATCTTCATTTCTAATGTAAGTTTTTGAGAGTTGTTAATTTGATTTTTTTTCACGCTATGCCATATTCTCCGTTTCACAGATGATCAGGAATTAGCTTTAATCATGTTTTGCTTTGGTCTCTAGACATAGAAAACCAAAATGAGCTTTGTTCTTCAAGGCTTCCTTCTCATTTTAAATATGCCTCACTCGGATTGTCCACGAATGGAAAGGGATTAGTAGTGGCTGATAAATCAGCAGAGACTGTTGGAAATATTTTTGAAGGAGTTTATGGAATATGGAATAGTCTGGACTCTTTTAGAAGAGTTCAGTGATCTAGGTGTTCATTAGTAGATGTAGATGCATATGTTGGAGGTGAGCGGAGTCTTACAACTGCCACATAATTGGCCATGCCTGCTGGCCTGAGTCCAGAACTATTTCACCAAAAATTCCTACTGAGCTTGGGTAGGAATTCCTACTTGAGCTTTCCTGATGAACTTAGGTCTAGGTGGTACCATCTGTTACAACCTTTCCATCTTCCTGAATCCCCAGAGTTTTCAAAAAACTTGAAACTACCTTAAACCTCATATTGTGTAATTCTCTAAAATATAGCCTAAAATGAATGGAGATAATATTAAATTAAATACAGAGTGTTTTAGGCTTCAAATAATATTTTACCAACTTGAAGGATTATTAGATAATGTAGAAAGTCATTGACAGCTGATATACACTTTCTTCTGGAGAAGGAAATGGCAACCCACTCCAGTACTCTTGCCTGAAAAATTCAATGGATAGAGAATCCTGGCAGGCTACAGTCCATGGGGTTGCAAAGAGTCAGACATAACTAAGTGACTTCACTTCCATCCACTTTCCTTTTATAACAATAGCTATAATTTCTTGAGGTTTTTGTGTTGTTGTTGTTGTTGTTTTTTCAATCGGTGAAGTCCTTTGCTCAGTGAGTTTATATATTTAACTTATTTTATCCTCATCCAAACCTACATGTTGGTGTTTCTGACTCCCATTTTGCAGAAGAGAAAATTCAGGCCAATGAGGTTAAGTAACTTTCATTCATTCCCAGAGGAATCTCCCCGAAATCTTTGGTGGAGGATTGCCTCCCGGCGGGGGGGGGGGCGGAAATCAGAGGGATACCTTTCCACTGCACCTCAGCCCACAGATGAAACTGAACCCACTTCTTGCTCTCCCTATTTGAAAAATTGAGAGTTACCAGAGTAGAAATATTGAGCTACATGTTTGAAGCCATCAAGGGATTAGACAGGGCCAGACCTCAGTGATGCCTGCCTCTCAGGACTGTGTTAAGATGTGTTAACCGGTCCCTCTCAATGCCTTTTATCTTCCTTTCTAGGTCAGTCCCTGCAGGGCTTCAATCCTGTCAGTTACTCTTCTTTGCATCGCCTATCAATTATTTGCTGTCTTGCTCTGGGGTTATGATATCTAAAAGAAGATGCATATCAAGCTGTGAGGTTTTGCCTGAATTTCCTGGGTTCTTGCCTCAATTTTCTGTTTAATTTTTGCTTTAGAGACAGGTTATACAATGAGGGCAGAAAGTTTGGGAAGCTTGGTAATTAAAAAAGACTCATGAAATCCAATCTCTGGCAGGAACTTAAACTGAATGAAATATCAGTTGAGAGACTATTTGGATGTTCTATTGAGGCCTTGTCTAGGTTCAGGCTTTCAAAAATACATAGCTTAAAAACACCCACCCACACTTCAAATTGGTTCACGAGGTGTGCTGATCTGGGTCATACAGGCCAGGAAAAAATATTTGGGTGATATTATTTTGATTCACTCCAGTTTTGAGAGTGAAAGTTAAGTGAAAGTTACCATGTCTATCTTTTTTTTTTTTTTTAAACAGACAGGTGAGTAGAAAAGTGCTTTCAGAACTTTCAGAAAAGTACTTTCAAAAAAATTGCATGGAAAACTGAATTCAAGTACCTGAGACAGCGATGATTAAACATCATGTTATATAAATGTCTACTGGTTACTTAGCCTTTTAATTAGACTAGTACTATAAGTGTACTACCTAGACTTTTGTGGTGCTTTAAAAGACTCTTGAGAGTTCCTTGGACTGCAAGGAGATCAAACCAATCAATCCTAAAGGAAATAAACCCTGAATATTCATTAGAAGGACTGATGCTAAAGCTCCAATACTTTGGCCACCTGATGAGAAGAGCCGATTCATTGGAAAAGGACCTGAGATTGGGAAAGATTGAAGGCAGGAGGAGAGGGGGATGACAGAAGACGAGATGGTTGGATGGAATCACCGACTCAATGGACATGAGTTTGAGCAAACTCTGGGAGAGGTGAAGGACAGGAAAGCCTGATATGCTGCTTACATGAGTCTATGGGGTCACAAAGAGTAGGACTCAACTGAGCGATTGAACAACAACAGCAACTGCTGGGAGCCAGCATGGGCCACCCCACCCATGACAAGGTCATGTGGAAGAGATCTGATAAGCAAGGCTTCAGGACTCGAGGGACCCCCCGGACTAGCTTGAGCGTCTACCCCCAAACCAGAATCTGTCTGTCTTACTATTTTATGTCTTTCACCAACTCTTCTGACATTAACAGGGTGCTATCCCCAACCACTTTTCTCTGGAAAAATCAACTTAGGGCTATAGCTAATAAGTCTCCTGGACATGAGAGGAATATTTCAAATTAAACCCCCTCTGTTAGCATTCTAGCTTGCTTGGCAGGTTTATCCAGACTCTTGCAACTATGCATATGATGGTTCCCCCAACTGTGAGAGGCATGGGAAGCCTAAAACATAGAGCCTTTCAAAGAGTTTAAAGTTATTAGAATAGTGCTGGTGTAAGATTTCATTGTTGAGCCAATGGTTGCTGCCAAGATCCCATATCTCTTACCCACTCTGCACCTGGGAGTGCATTAGTTAACATAGTTGGAATTTAAGAAAAACAAGTGTAGCCTTGAAATTAACCACATCAGACCTTTGAGCTAATCGGTTATTTCTTGTAACTCACTGCACCTTTGCTCCTTGAGAAATGTAACCCTGTTTAATACTTTCTGAGGCTGAAAAAAAAAAAAAAGAAATATAAAGAAAAACACTTCAAGGGAAAATAAGTTTTCTGGTTGAGCAGCCTTTATCAAAAGAGGGTCATAAAATGTCCACGGGCCTCCAAGGCCAGAAGATAATGTACACAACATCATTTGTGGGAAAGGTATGCAGAAAAAATCCTGGCTTCGATAAGGGCAAAGCTGCTGGAGTGTTTGGGCTGATTCTGCATGACCTTGCATTTTTCATTTCCCTCTATGTACAAGTCAAGGTATAAAAGTCCCTTTTGAAAATAAATTTATGGGCTTCACTCACCAAAGAAGCTTGGTCTCTCCATGTCTTTCTTTCTTTCTCTCCTTTGTTTTCTTATATGCAACATTCTTTCTTTATCTCTCTCTAAATCATTTTCTTCACTGATGCCGTTTCTTCTGAGGGTTCCCCTGGATCCTGTGGGGGCTGATCCCCAGCAAGCAACAACTTAGACTTTATATCTACTACTCAATTTAGAGCAAGCAGAGATGATCTCTTGTTTTAAGAGCAATGATGCGATTACATTCCCATTAGCAAGTTCTTGCTGAAGTTATACAGACTGTGCTGTTTGCTATATGTTCACCAAAATCCATTTCTTACCTACTTTGCAGACAGACAGCCTACATCTGCCAGCCTCCTCTGTACTTAGCTGTGACCATATTACTGGGTTCTGACCAGTGAAATGTGGGTGGGAGTGAGGTACACTACTTCTAGAGCTAGACTCTCCTCCCCTCAAACTGCTGTAATATTCTTCAGAGTCTCTCTGACTTCTACCTCTGACTATGTGATCCAAGAGAGGACTCTGAGACCATTCTTTTGAAGCCACATTGATGAAATGATAAAGTGACCATTGATTTTTTGTGGTAAGATCCTGGAGCCTGTTGTAGTACTATTAATAAAGAAATAGTTCATGCAAACTCGATAAAAATAGTGTTTATTATCAGCCCTGTGTAAGTAAAATTGCATTGCTTTTGCAAATTAAATTGAATTTGAATTGAGATCTCAAAATCTATGCTTTTCCTATTGCTCTAGGATACAGTACCATAATATATATAGTATATTGTTCATTGTGTTATTTGCTATCATGTCCAGCAACTGGTTTGTCTTATATTTAAATTAAAATTAACAGGTATTTAAACTCAAACGGTTAGTTGTTTACATGACATAAGAGTTTACAAGTGAGCTCTTTGCTTATGTGAAGAAGATGAAGATTTTATATTTATCATCTTTTTTCAACAGTAAAATTAGCAGTCTTAAAATCCTTTAAAATGCTCAGTTTACCTGAAGGCATTTGAATAGTCAACTTAAAGTAACAACATTTAATTTATCTTGAGTATCTCAATGATAGGTTAACCAATTTAGTTTATTTTTATACTTAATCTTTTGTTTCCTAGAGAACTGTCCAAATGAGCTTAAAATCGTTGGGGGGAAATGGTAGTGAATATGACGTAAAACCACCAAGTGCTTATAATAATATTCATTATTAGACTAACCTGTGAAAAGCAAAGTAGTAACAGGACTAGTACTTTATGAACAAATATGCTTTCAAATAATCTTAAGCTCTGATAGGAGAAAGAAATGGAATTTTAAAAATAAATCTCAGTAGGAGAACTCAGATGCATTTTGGAACACAAATTGGAAGCTACTTATTAAACAAGGGTAATTTGTTCTGGGTCTACACCACGAGATGACTTCAAATGCCTTTAAAGTAGGTCATTTGACTGCTCTAAAATGTTTAGCATATGGCAGCCTTCTTTAGCATATCTGTATGATAGTTAGACTGCATCCTTCCTAGTAGCATCCTTGGGATTTCTGACCATATCAAAGCATCATCAAGGAGCTCTAATGAGACAGTTTGTTTAACTGAAATACTTTAAACTACCATGTAGCACAGCATGAAAAAAATATTATTTTTCATTAGTTGAACTATTTCTGCTAGCCCCAGACTAGAAGTCCTAATATTGGAGCATAATATAATGCATTGTAAAACCTGTTAAACAGCAGGTCAACAAAGAGGAATTTAAATGAAAGAATTCATCTAAAATATCAAGATTTTCTACTTCCCTTATGGTGCAGTGGATAAGAATCTGCCTGCCAATACAATGGACGTGGGTTTGATCCGTGGTCCAGGAAGATTCCACATGTCCTGGAGCAAATAAGCCTATGCACCACAGCCATGCAACATGTGCTCTAGAGCCTGAGAGCTGCAGCAACTGACCTCACACACCCTCAAGACTGCGCTCCACAGCAAGAGAAGCCACCACAAGGGAATGCCTGCACACTGCAACTAGAGAGTGGCCCCAGCTCAGAGTAACTAGCAAATGGCTGAGAGTAGTGACCAAGACCCAGCATAGCCAATAAATAAATAAATTCAAATTAAAAAATTTTTAAATCAAGATTTTGCCTTAAACATTACTCTTGGGCATCAATATCTTGCTGCCAATTCTGCCAAGCCTGAGGACCTATCAACCAAAAGTAGACCCCATGTAGTTCAGTCACTCAATCTGACTGCAACCCCATGGACTACAGCACGCCAGGCTTCCCTGTCCTTCACCATCTCTTGGAGTGCACTCAAATTTATGTCCATTGAGTTGGTGATGCCATCCAACCATCTTATCCTCTGTCATCCCCTTCTCCTCCTGCCTTCAGTCTTTCCCAGCATCAGGGTCTTTTCCAGTGAGTCGGCTCTTCTCATTAGGTGGCCAAAGTACTGGAGCTTCACCTACAGCATCAGTCCTTGCAGTGAATATTCAGGGTTGATTTCCTTTAGAATCAACTGGCTTGAT